>LPNX010859554.1:844-118044 GCA_001517045.1 Pseudotsuga menziesii | reverse complement strand
GTATCATGCCTATTCATGGCCATTGTACTCTTATGTATCCGGGACTGCTAGATGTATTTGCAGATTATATGCAGAGTTGTATTATGGTATTATGCTGATTTGGTGGCTGGTCTTCCATTTGGGTACCTTCATCACTTCCATCCTGGGATGGACTTATAATGTATTTCGGCCATCGTATATCCCCTCTGATCTCATACATTAGGGGGCATCTGTTATAGCGGATTTCACCACACTAGGTGAATCACACATTGTATGGCCTTCCCTTGTCCCGCTGCAGACTCATTAGCCCCTTTGGACCACTTTATATCTTTTAATGTTACCTTGATCATCCCTAAAAACATTACAATATTGATATACGCAGCTTTTCCCCCGATAACCGCGTACATACGCGGATATTCCCTCAATAGTTGCGTACATCGGGATGTGTGCATAAATACAAATCCTTTTGGACTGTTCCTTGACTTGGATCCGACTCATATGACTCCTGGCCTTCCATATGCCTTGAGATCGCACGGATTCGACCCTTCAGTATCCCTTTGAAGAACTATATAAGGAACCCATTGGTACATTGAAAGCATAAGAGAAAATTGAGAGCATCGAAATTATAGTCCATTTTTGCCAGAACTTTATGCTTGAGTCTGCATCCCTTTGTCCCTTGGAGCACTGTTGTGTTCTTCCCAAGCTTGCCTTTCATTAGTAAGCTTGCTATCGAAGTGATGGAGGATTGAGGTGGTGGAGGCCCAAGTGGGGGATTCAGTTTCTCCGGTTTGCAGAAGTGCCATCAGAGGTTGTCACTTGTAACCTCTGATTCTTATTAATAGAAATATCTTTTCCTGTCCAGTAATGTTTATTTGAATGAATATTGTTTCCATTGGAATATGTCAAATGCTTTTACATTATTGATGATATATGCTAGAATAGATCTAACACCATGAAATATAGTATGCTTGTATTGTTTACTTGTTGTTGAGGACGTGCTATAACAATTCAAGCTGAAGATTGGAAAGCTCAACGGGGATCTACTTCAACCGTCCGGAATAAGGTACGAGGTTCGATCCTTTAGTGTTAGATTGTTTATTTCTATTGCATATTGGGAAAGATTGATTTCTGGAGTCTAGCTGTCTGTTGTGGTACCCCAAGCCATAGGAATTTCTCTCCATAACACTATGAGCAAAGCAAAGGTAAGATGGATTACCATAAGGCATGGAAGGACAAGAAGAATGAGAAGTTTGACCAAAGAAAGTAAGGTTTCAAACCTTCTAACTTCAGGAATCAACAGAAACAGCCATCCCAAGCTGCGAGTAAGCCATTCAGAGTGACAGGAGAAAAGCCTAAGGATCCACAACAGAATAGAGGGCCACTTCAATGCTAGAAATGTGGAGGACCCCACATGCGCAGAAATTGTCCACTCGAGAATGAGAGTGCAAGACTAGCTTATAACATTCAAGAAGCAGGAATAGTGGGTCAAGTAGCAAGGGCAGTCCCTAGGATTTATGTAGCACTAGAGGACTGCTAGGCAGACCACCAGTCAACTGTGGTTGAAGTAGCAGGTAAGATTGTTGAGAAATATGTTTCTATTTTGATTGACCCTGGTTCTACTCACAGTTACATTACTCCTAGAGTAGTGGAGATTTGTGCTTTTAAGAAAGTAAAGCATAGGAAGTCTTGGTTAGTTCAGCTAGCCACTGGAACTAAGAGAAAGGTTAGTGAAGTGGTAGAGAAATGTCCATTGGTCATGGATGGATTGGTCACTTGTGTGGATCTGAATGTTCTACTGCTTGGTTCCTATGATGTTTTCATTGGAATGGATTGGTTAGAAGCTCACAGAGTAAAACTTGACTGCTACAATAAGACTTTTGAATGCATGAATGAAGAAGGGAACCTAGTAGTTGTGAAAGGTGTTCCAAAGGTGATTTCAATAAGGTAGGTTTCAGCAATGCAGTTAAAGAAGTTCTATAGGAAGGGTTTCCAGTTGTATGCAGCTCAGATTTTCGAGGCAACAAACGATGAAACTCCTAGGTTGGAGGACTATCAGGTGTTACAGGAATTCAGGGATGTGTTTCCTGATGAGATTCCAAGGCTTCCTCCAAAGAGGGACATTGATTTCACTATTGAACTTGTGCTAGGAGCAGCACCAGTGTCCAAGACACCCTACAAGATGAGTACACTGGATATGCTAGAGCTGAAGATGCAACTGCAAGAGTTTTTGGAAAAGAAGTATATCCGACCGAGTGTGTCTCCTTGGGGGGCACCAGTTATGTTTGTAAAGAAGAAAGATGGTACACTTAGGTTGTGTATTGATTATAGACAATTGAACAACGTTACCATGAAGAATAAATATCCTTTTCCTAGGACTAACGACCTTTTTGATCAAATGAGGGGAGCAAGGGTATTTTCCAAGATTGAATTGAGGTTTGGTTACCATCAGGTGAGAATCAAGGATGAAGACATTCATAAGACAACCTTTAGGACAAGGTATGGACATTATGAGTTTGTAGTGGTACCATTTGGTCTCACAAATGCACCAGATACATTTATGTGCGTTATGAATAGTGTCTTCAATAGATATTTGGACAAGTTTGTTCTTGTTTTCCTTGATGACATTCTTGTTTATTCGAAGAATGAGGTGGAGCATGAAGAGCATTTGAGATTGGCATTGAAATTGCTCAAGGAGCACCAGTTGTATGCAAAACTAAGCAAGTGTGACTTCTATAGAGATAAAATTCAGTACTTGGGTCACATTATCTCAGAGGAGGGTATATCTGTGGACCTTGAAAAGATTGAAGCCATTATGAATTGGCCTACTCCAAGAAATGTGACAGATGTAAGATCTTTTATGGGACTTGCAGGATACTATAGGAGGTTCATTGAGGGATTCTCCAAATTTTCACATGCCATCACTTCTTTGCAAAAGAAGGGGATGAAGTTCAAATGGACATCAAGGTGTGAAGAAATATTCCAGCAGTTGAAGAGTCTTCTCACCAGTGCACCAGTATTGAAAGTTGCAGATCCGGAGAAATATTTTGTGGTGTGTACCGATGCATGCAGACAAGGGCTTGGAGGAGTCCTTATGCAGGACAACCACGTGGTATGTTATGAGTTGAGAAAACTGAAGGAACATGAGAAGAACTATGCCACTCATGATCTAGAGCTTACAGTCATAGTACATGCTCTCAATATGTGGAGACATTACTTGATGGGTAGAATATTTGAGCTCAGGATAGACCATTGTGGTCTGAAGTATCTATTTGATCAGCCTACTCTGAATGCTAGGCAAGCAAGATGGCTGGAATTTTTATGTAAATTTGATTTTGAAATCAAGCACATAAAAGGGAAAGAGAATAAGGTAGCTGATGCACTTAGCAGGAAGGTGCAAGAGATGCATGTGGCATCTATTAGTATTTTCCAATCAGATTTGAGGCAACAGATTGTTAGTCATGTTTCCAGAGATGAATTGTATGAGCAAGTAAAAGACAAATTGCAACAGCAAAGTATTGAGAAGAGGTATGAGGGATATAAATTGGAAGGAGATGGACTTCTCACTTATAAAGGTAGAATTTATATTCCAGATATAGCAGGTTTGAGGAGAGTTGTTATGGATGAAATCCATCAAGCTCCGTATTTTGGTCACCCAGGATATCAGAAGACCATTGCTACAGCTAGAAAGCAGTACTTTTGGCCAAGAATGAAAGGGTATATGGCTAATTACATTTTGAGGTGTATGAAATGTCAACGGGTAAAGGTTGAGCATCAAAATCTAGCAGGCTTGTTGCAGCCTTTGCCAGTTCCAGAATGGAAATGGGAAGTTATTTCCATGGATTTTATTACGGGATTGCAGATGACTTGGAGACAACATGATTCCATCATGGTTGTGGTGGACAAGTTGACAAAGGTAGCACATTTTATATCGGTTAAGTCTACGCATAAGACTAATGACATTGCAAAGATATTCATGAAGGATATTTTCAAATTGCATGGATTACCTAAGGCAATAGTCTTTGATAGAGATGTCAAGTTCACTTCCAACTTTTGGAAGGGGTTATTTGCAGATTTGGGTACAAAGCTAAACTTCATCACTGCATACCATCCTCAGATAGATGGGCAGACAGAGAGAGTGAATCAAGTGCTTGAATATATGCTTCGCATGTACGTTATGGACAAACCAACCTAGTGGGAAGATTACTTGCACTTGGTAGAGTTTGCTTATAACAATGGATAGCATGAATCCTTGGGGATGAGTCTGTATGAAGCTTTGTATGGAAGAAGGTGTAGGACACTAGTGACTTGGGATAACCCAATGAACAGGGTTGTGCTTGGGCCAGAATTGCTCAAGGAAATGGAGCAAGAGGTTGTAAAGATCAGGTAGAATCTGAAGACAGCACAGGACAGATAGAAAAGATATGCAGATACGCATAGGGTGAATAGGGAGTTCAGAGTTGGGGATCATGTTTACCTCAGAGTGAGGGCAAGGAAGAGTTCCTTGAAGCTTAAAAGTTGTGCCAAGCTGTCACCAAGATATTATGGATCGTTTGAAGTGCTTGAAAGGATAGGATCAGTTGCATATAGACTTGCATTGCCTGCTAGTACTAGAGCTCATAATGTTTTTCATGTTTCTTTGCTTAAGAGATATGTACATGATCCTAACCATGTGATAAATTGAGATGTGATTCAGGTGGAACTGGAGGGAGAGTTCCAAATCGAGCCAATGCGCATCCTCGATAGGAAGGTCACAATGCTCCGGAACCGGGCCATAGGGTAGGTAAAGGTGCAATGGGAGCACTACGAACCTGAAGAGGCTACATGGGAGCTGGAGGATGCCATGCGATTGGCACATCCATTTTTGTTCAATTCTACAGAACACTGAGGCAATACCAGTGTAGCATTTTGTTCAATTTTGTAAAGCACTGAGGACAGTGCTATAGAAGGGGGAGGGGAATGTAACACCCCGGTTTTGACCCTGTTGCATTAAATGTACATGGTGTATATATTGTAAATAATCATGGTGCTGACCTAAAGGCCAAGGCCCCACCATCGATTGGTTATGCTAAATTTCGGATTGAAATTGTCATCGATGGTATATCGGGGCATGCAACATACATATTAAGTTTTTTCATCATGTAAATATGCATATTTAATTAAATAACCCAACCAGCTATGCTCACTACAACCATAATGATCAGGGCATGATTTTCATGAGGATAAGGGGGGGAAATTATCAAACCTTGAGCCATGAGAGAAAATCCATGTGTCACCACCCTGTTTTGATTTTCCCATCTTCCCTTGTCTTATCCAACTAACACCAGTAAAAACTGCTGCTATTAGTTGGGGCAGTTATGGTTGGGAGTGGAGTGTGGTAGGACTGTCGGTCCTTGCCAACACACACACTCCACCAGTAGGTTGACCCTCATCTTGGAAGGAAAACCGACCATCGCCATCACTCCAGGGGACTCTCCACTCTCTCCATGATGGTGCTGAAACACTCATGCACTTTCGACTCTCCATTCTCTCCATGGTCGGCTCACGCTCACGCATAGGCGGAGTTGTTCATCCTCACACAAGGGTAGTAGCTCTGTTCATTATCACATAGGGAAAAACGACCTGTGTCTCACGCATAGGATTTCTTTCTGTTTGGTCTCATGCAGCCAGGCTGAGGGAGTTGTTTCAATGATCATTCACATTTTCCATAGAGAGGCATCTGATGTGTTTCCATTTGTATATTGGGGTTTGGTGTAAATTTATCTCATGCATCAATTAGGAGGCTGATTTCCTTTCCCATTTGTGGTCTGTGTAAAGTCTTCCCAGTGGCTTCATTGTTGGGCATGGACTGTTGTTTCCCCACATCGCTAGTTGTGTATGTTATACATTTTGGGACTGCTGCAGGTTGTTTTGGAGTTGTTTTGGCCACGATAGGGCCAAGAACGACTCAGGATTTGTTTCCTTTCCCAAGCTGTGAATCGCTTGTGTGACTGTGTGTATGTAGTGGTTGGTCTTCGGACTATGTTGGGAGTAGGGATGGGGGCTTGGTTTGCTTGATAAACCTGGTGTGTTTGGAAACCACACAAACAGAGCTAGAGGGCTAGCTTTCTTCTCCACAACCCCTGAATAACACTGGAAGAGAAGTCATGGCCTGAGGGACTGTGTAGCAGAGAAGGGACTGATTCCTTGTGTTGGGTGTGTGTGGGTGTATTAGAAGTTAGGCTAGTTCTGGTGTAGGTGTTCCTAACTCTGTAATGGGCTCACCAGCTTAGCATTTAGCCTTTCCCAGCTCTTGGATGGCCTGATAAACCCAACTGTGTTGGATTGGCTGTGTTTTATGTATCCTTGGCTATGTGTAAGCCTACTTGTTCCTTATTCCTTGGAGAATCATGACCAGCTCGAGGGTGGCTGCATTGCTAAGAGATTAAGGAGCACACTGGCCTATGGTTGGGTGGAATGTTGCAGCGATGTAGATGGTTGCGGAACGAGTTCTTTATAAGATAAGTAACCTTATCTATTTTACTTCTGCAATCCTATTTACTGTTAATGATTATGATGGACATGTTGAATGCTTGTATGAATGTATGTTTGCTTCCACTTTATGATAAATAATCATGTATGCATGTTCTAGTTCAAAGCATTTTGTTTCATCATTTCAGCATTTTATGAATGAACATGTTCATGGGGATCTTAGCCCAGATGTTTAACGCCATGGTAGCATCCTCTTCACCAGTCGAAGGGTCGGGGACATTACAGGAATTAAAATTGAATATGCAGTTGTTATCGGTGAAGAAGAAGGAGGTCTGTATAAACTCAAGGGACGTTCAAAAACAAAACTTGTTCATGATTCCACTGACCCCAGTGAACTATGGAATAGAAGGCTTACCCACGTCAATTAGAAGGAACTACCTCATGTGAACAAAGTAGTAACGGGACTACCAGACATGAAGACCAAACATGAAGGCATTTGCAAGGGATGTGTGAAAGGAAAGAATATCAAGAATCCATTTCCAAAGAGTGAAACAAAAACAAAAGGTACATTGGAATTGATTCATTCAGATGTATGTGGTCCAATGTCTTCCACATCCTTAAGTGGCTTTGAATATTATATCACATTTATTGATGACTATTCAAGAAATACTTGGATATACTTCTTGAAAGGAAAGAGTGAAGTGTTTGAAAAATTCAAAGAATTCAAAGCCTTGATAGAGAATATTTCAGACAAGAAAATAAAGAAACTCCAATCATACAATGGCAGATAATATACTTCAAAAGAGTTTGAAGCCTTTTGCAAAGATGCCGGAATCAAGAGTGAACTAACTAATCCCTATAATCCTCAACATAATGGGGTTGTGGAAAGAAAGAACGGAACCATAATGGAGGCAGTGAAGAGAATGTTATATGATCAAGATCTTCCAATGCATTTATGGGCAGAAGCAACAAGAAATGTTGTATATGTACATAATAGAATATCTCACATTGGTCTTGGATTCAAGACTCCAGAAGAGATGTTCACGGGAAAGAAGCCTAAGGTAAGTCACCTCAAAATATTTGGTTTTCCAGTATATATTCATATACCAAAAGAGAAAAGAACCAAGTTCGACCCTTCTGGAAATAAGGGAATATTTGTTGGATAATGCAAAGCATCCAAGGAATTCAGAATTTACATTCCTAGATTCCATCACATGGAAATCAATAGAGATGTAACATTCGATGAAGAAGCAGCTCTCAAGAGATCTAGAAAATGCCAACATGAAGAAGTGTGTGAGGAATATGCACCTCCCAGAAATGTAGAGACTAAATTCCTCCCTGAAGATGAAGCTCCTAAAGAGCATGACATGGCAGAACCACAAGAACCTCCTACGATGGAGATATCACAAAAGAGAAATCCTTCTTGGGAAATCGATATTATACAAGAAGAAAAAATATATGGAGATCCTACAAACTCTATAAGGGTAAGTAAGAATCCTAAGACATTTTCCAACTATGTAGCTTTGATGTATGATCTTATAGATCAAGAACCTACAAACTACAAAGAAGCAGTACAGAAGAAAGAATGGGTAGAAGCAATGACTGAAGAATACCAGTCAATAATGAAGAATGATGTATGGGATATATTTCCCAAACCAAAAGGAAAGAGTGCAGTATCCTCCAAATGGATCTACAAGATAAAACATGCAGCTGACGGACGTATCGAGAAGTATAAAGCAAGATTTGTGGCCAAAGGTTTCTCTCAGAAAGAGGGAATTGATTTTGAAGAAACAATTGCTCCAGTAGCATGGTATACTTCGATTAGAGCCATCGTGGAACTTGCATCCATGATGAAGTGGGACTTACACTAGATGGATGTGAAAATAGCCTTCCTGAATGGTGTGATTGAAGAAGAAGTATACATAGAACAACCACAAGTATTTGAAGTTGAAGACAGATGAACTCATGCATGCAAGTTGAAGAAGGCATTGTATGGCATGAAGCAAGCTCCCAGAGCTTAGTATGGAAGGATAGATAGTTTCCTGATGAGCATGGTGTTTTCCAAGAGTAAATCTAATCCTAAACTTTAATTCAAGGTTATAAAAGATGAACCTGCCATACTATTACTGTATTAGGATGATCTATTTCTAATAGGGAATGAGAAACAAATTGTAGAATGTAAGAAGAATCTTGTTGAAGAATTTGAGATGAAATACCTTGGTCTAATGCATTATTTCTTAGGTCTAGAAGTATGGAAGAACTCAGAAGGAATCTTTCTCAATCAGGAAAACTATGCAGTAGAAATCCTGAAAAGATTTGATATGTTGGAATGTAAAGCCATGGACACACCCATGGTTTCCAAACTAGAGTTGTTAGCAGATGACTCATCAGAGTTAGTGGATGTGACTCAATACAGACAGATTATTGGGTTGTTGATGCATCTAACAAATACCAAACCAGACATTTGTTTTGTTGTGAACACCTTGAGTGAATATCTAGTTCAACCTAGACGAGTTCACCTGATAGCTGCAAAACATGTGATGAGATATCTAAAAAGGGACTATAGACTTTGGTCTATACTATGATGGAAACCATGATTATAGATTGTATGGCTATATAGATGCAGATTGGGTTGGAAGTGTCTCAAACAGGAAAATCACATCAGGTGGATGCTTTTGTTTCGGGTCCACTATGATTTCATGGTTTAGCAAGAAACAATCAAGTATTTCTCTTAGCACAGTAGAAGCAGAATACATAGCAGCTTTCTCAGCTAGTTGTGAAACCATATGTCTTCAGAAGCTGATGTTAGGTCTACTTGACCTGGAGATGGATACTACTGAGATTCTATGTGATAACCAAAGTTGTATAAAGATGTCAAAGAACATAGTGTTCCATGATAGATCGAAGCACATATAAATCTGGTATTTCTACTTTCAAGATATGATATAAAAAGGAGACATAAAGCTCCAGTATGTGAGTACCAATGAACAAGTTGCTGATGTGTTGACGAAGCCTCTGTCTTGGATGAAGTTTGAACACTTTCGAGACAAGCTTGGTGTTGTTCGGAAAGACCTTCCTCAAAAGGGGGAGAAATGCTGTAGCACGTGGGATTGTATCATCCCTGGACACTTTTCCTAAAGTGATCTGATGACTTCAGTCCTCGAGAATGAAGAGGGATTCTATCATCCTGGGACATTCGTCCAGAAGTGATCTGTAGGCTTCACTCCCCGAGAATGTGGTAGGATTGCATCATCCTTGAACTTTGCTTCAGAAAGGTATCTGAAGGCTTCGATCCCCAAGAATGTGTTAGGATTGCATCATCCTTGAACTTCATTTTAGAAAGGTATCCAGAGGATTTGGTCCTCGAGAATGTGGTAGGATTGCATCATCCTTGAACTTCGATTCAGAAAGGTATCTGGAGGCTTCGGTCCCTGAGAATGTGGTAGGATTGCATCATCCTTGAACTTCGGTTCAGAAAGGTATCCAGAGGATGTGGTCCCTGAGAATGTGGTAGGATTGCATCATCCTTGAACTTCAGTTCAGAAAGGTATCCGGAGGCTTCAGTCCCCAAGAATGTGGTGGGATTGCAACATCCCTGAACTTCGGTTTAGAAAGGTATCCAGAGGCTTCGGTCCCCAAGAATGTGGTGGGATTGCATCATCCCTGATTTTTTGTTCAAAATGTATCTGGAGACTTCAGTCCCCATGAATGTTGTAATATTGTATTATCCCTGGACTTAATTCCAAAAGTGATCCAAAGACATTAGTCTTTGTATTTTGGATTACAGGTTGTTGATGATGATGATGTTCCTGATTGAAAGATCAGAGTGTGATGATGATGATGTTCCTGATCGAAAGATCAGAGTGTGATGATGATGATGTACTGATCAAAAGATCAGAGTGTGATGATTATGATGTACTGATTGAAATATCAGAGTATGATGATGATGATGTTGATCAAAATTTTAGAGTATGATGATGATGATGATGATGATTGAAAGTTCATAGTATGATGATGATGATGCTAATCGAATGTTCGAAGTATGATGATGATGTTGTTGATTGAAATATCAAAGTATGATGATCATGGTGATGTTGTTGATTGAAAATCCAAAGTGATAATAATGATGATGTTGTTGATCGAAAGGTCAAAGTGTTGATGATGATCGAAATATGTTGTTGTTGATCGAAAGGTCAAAGTGTTGATGATGATGTTGTCGATCGAGGGGTCAAAGGGTTGTTGCTACTAAATATTGAATATGAAGACTATATGATGAAAAGATGCCAATGATTTATAGATGTATCACCCTGATGATGTTGATGATGCCTTCTCTCTCTCCTACTGCTACTGTTGTTGTTTTTGTTGTAGAATACCCTTCTCGTTAAGGGGGAGTGTTTAATTATTGTAACTTCAAAGAATATTCTAAATATATTTTAGTGGTCCTCGATGCTCCTATCGGGAGAATCACTTGTATTTATTTGTATGTCAATGTTCCTAATCGAGAGAATTGATAAGATTCATGAGGAAGTCCCCTCCATTGTAAGTCGGGTCGTTATTACCCCAGTTGTGGTTACTCGAGCCTACATAACTGAGTTAAATATTAAGTGAATGAAAGAATATAAATAGAGGTGAGGTGCTTCTGATTTGAACAAACTCACACACACTTGTGTAGCACATAAGAGAGAGAGAAATATGTAGTTGGAGAAGGAGGAGTATCAATATTTTGGGTTTTACCTTTTATCTTTTTGGGGCATCTATATTGAGGAAGCTTTTGCTGGGTTTTCCCAAGATAAATCTATGCTGTTCTTATGATACTGTTTCTTTTAGTGATCCTATCTATATGCTTTTGTTATGAAAATGAAATTAAATGTTGATAATATAGCTTAGCATATGGAATTTTAACACCATCATGTACATTGAGGCATCCTCCGTACCAACCATCCTATTGAGAGGTGGTCCATTTCCAAGCTTGGGCATGGTGGCCCATTTTTGGAAAAGAGGGTATAATTTTCATGCTTTATTGTTTTGATTTAGTTTAGTTGTATTTTATTATCGGTTTTTGTTTACTAATATTATTGTTTGTTGTAGCTTTCTTCACACAAACTCTGTCCTTATGTTCCATTGACATAAGGGAGGTGCTTTTGCAAGTAGCATGAGTGGAAACCCCGCTACAGTTTTGGTGACCATACTGGTTGATCCCGAAGGATCCCTTGTTTTGCAAGTGTTTATTTTGTTTTTTCTCATAGTCGTCACTGGTCGGACCCTCACGCATCTGATTCAATCCTATACGACACCAATTCCTACCCCCCTCAACCCCTATCAGCTTGTTTTTTTAATTTTCTCCAATTCCTACCCAAATCACATCTTTCAAGCCGAAACCCATGACCCAGTCACATATTTCAGGCTGAAAACCACAACCCAAGTAGCAGCCTTAGCCCCAAAAAGAGTGAATTTCCTCCCAGGTAAAAGTCGCGCCTTTTTTTGCAGTTTGAACGACCTAGATGCCTCTATTTGTCTTGTTTGAGTGACCCATTCGTGGTTGTTGACTTTTTGAGTGTGACATGTCTATTTCTGATCCTAGACGCCTCTATTTTGCCTGTTTGAGTGATCTAGTCATGGTTGTTAAATTTTTAAATGCAACCTACCTGTTTCTGAGTTGATTTATGTAATTAACATTTTGTATTGCATGTTAAAAGTTGGAAATTAACCCATTTATTTAGCCCTTCCTCTTCTACTCGGTCATCTCCCTCTGGGGCCTTCTAAGATACGATGGGGGGTTGAGTAATCTTTGTAATAGGAATCCACTTTACTATTGTTCTATTTAATTAAAAACAAGTGACTTTGGAGGCTAGAGGGAGTGGAGACCATTGGGGATCTCACAACATTCCCATCCTCCTTGTTGAGTACCGAGAACTTCAGATTTGACCTATGGATCTACGGGTGGACTTGTTTCGACTTTGTTGAGATCCTAAAACTCCCTGTTTGATTTGAAGGATACAAAGTTGGGGTATTCACACTACTGGTTTGCAAACATCATATTCAGTCACCTATTTTTGGACCCTTATCTGCCTTGTACTTTGTTCTGATTTTCTTTTACCTTTCAGACCTACTTTGGTACAACCCTTTTGTTGTTTCTTGAAGGAAATCAATTATTATGTATCTATTTCATATTTGAAAGTAAAAGTAACAGTTTCATACACAAGTGCACACACAATCATACCAATAATCACACAAACTCAGTTCATGACCCTGAGAAAAACCTTAAAAGTAATCAAATTTACTTAATAACATTTGGTTTGGGACATAAGTCTCATTTGCAACAACTATGGGATGTACTTGATATTTTCCCTAAAACTCATTATAAGGAGTACCACAAGAACCCCAAAGTAACTGGCCAACAAGAGGACTTTCCAAACAAAACAGGAAACAACCCCCTTCGGATTGACTAGATACCCACATGTGAGGAAAAAACCAAAGCGTTGTCTTCAGGAAGTCTTGGTGTCTAAGTGACTTATTTTGAGCCAATAGGAAGTCATTTTAAACCGGGGTCCAAATTCATTACCTGTTACTACTACAACCATCATTGCTCCACCATGGTACTGGTACTCCCATCGAATTAGGGGACACTCCCCTTAGTTTTATTCCTTAGACCATCATCGTCAGAACCCTCTTTGACAACACTCATCACCTTCAGAAGGACATACAGCCTTGATTCTAATTTGAAATCCTACCACTCTGAACCAAATCTGGTTACTGCACCATCTAACCCAATGGCTGGCACAATTCCCAATCCCTTCCTTGATGGGATAGTTGGTGATGGACCCATGTTCCTACATCCCATCATCATGAGTATCCCCGTAAGTGGTACCACCACCACTACGCATGCTTCTATAGGTACGCTACCCACTAGTGGTAGCCCCACAGTAGCTATCACAATATTTACCATACCACCTTACATACCTGGGGGCAGTGGCCCTTCCATGACCATTCCAACTATCCCTACCTTAGGAGGTCAACCTCATATACCCACATCCATGCATGGACATCATGTTCCTGCAAACTTCGGTGCCATTGTCGATCCATCTCGATCCAACCTCGGATCTAACCTGCCATTTATGGCTTGTCTTTACTTGCCATATTTGGCTAGGTTAATGAATGACCCCATCTGTCATCAACTTGATTGGCCTCTCATGCCGACCCAACTTCATTTAGACATACCAAAGTTTGAGGGAAAGGAAGGTGAGGACCCCCAAAACCATATCATGTCCTTCCACCTATGGTGCTCCTCAAACAACATTGTGGATGACTCAATTAGATTGAGGCTATTAAAACTCACATTTATGGGTGCTGCTGCAAGATGGTGCATCGAACTGCCACCTACCTCCTATCTCAATTTTTTCTCACTTGCCTCCATGTTCCTCTAGTACTTTCAACTACCTATTCAATATGATGAGGTAGCGGATATTCTTCTATCTTGTTGTTAGAATACAAGTATCCATATCATAGACCACATCCATGAGTGGCGGTGACCACCTATCATGTGCAAGATCCAACTGGATGGCAGGATCTTCCTCAACTAGTTTTTAAATACCTTACTCCCACCCATAGCCAAGCACGTCAGCTTTGAGTGACCTCAAACTGAGGAGAAGGCCATATTAAAGGCTCAATAGTTCGACTTAATATATTCCGAGTTTGGGTATTTATATACCATCATACCATATGCCCCCCATGCCGGTACCTCCCACCGCGACACAACAGGGTCTTCCCATGTTGTGGATGGTGTCATTGGCTATATCACACAACACTCTCAGTACTATGCGACACCCCTTGTGATGCTACCACACCTAGGAAACACCCATAACAGTGCACAACCAACTCATATCCTTAATTACGCATGGATGGTGGCTCAATATGGAGCCACCCCCTCCTATGCACATCCTATGCCAAATCAACATGCCCATGGGCCGACTTGGCCGGCACAGTCGTATTCAAACCAAGTGGCCAGATTCGTAGCCCCTTTTACTCCACTAGTCTATTATGAACCACTAGTACAAGATGCTCCAGCTCTTGCCCCGTCCCCTTCGGTTTCCATGGGACAAGTTTTTTCTCAACAGAACTCCCCAACCAACCCACCCCTAACAACCAACAAGGGAAGGGTAAGGAAAACCGAGGGAGAAACCGAGATAATCACCATCCGCAAGGAGGAAGGCAACAACCTAACCCCCCAACAAAAACAGTGCCAATCCACCGGCACAAAACCTCCTACAACCTTCTCAATCAGGAAAGAACCCACAGTTATGGACTAATCATCTATGTACTATGTGTAACACCTTCGGTCACTATATGTATTTGTGCCCTCTTATGGCTCGCATCTGACAATTTCTCCAAACTGAAGCTCAACAAGGTGCCAATACCGCAGCCCATGATCAGCCCAACCCAGCACCACCAAGTCCTCCACCTATGGTTCTCCAAAATCCATTACCACTCCAAGGAATGGTTTCCACCGCACCCTTGGCCCCACCTACTCCTGCATCTCCCGTTGTGGCTCCACCTATAGAGACTGGTGTCCATCACCTGATGACACTATCAACTGAAGAATTCAACCTATCTACTAGGTGCAACCAGTATGACTCCACCACAGGAACCCCTGAATGGCATTAGCAGCATCTAATTCTAACACTTCCAACATTCTCCTCCACTTACCTACACCCCCCACTGATGGGGCGACCATAGTTCCATGGTTTCCTATACAACGTATCACCAATAATGTGACTACTTGAGCTGCCCTAAATTATAGCATCGTTAATGATTTGGCCCAATCACCTATAGCCATGTCCACTCTAGAAGTGCTCAAAACTTTCCCAACATGGCGGAAAGCGTTGTTATCCACATTAGGTGTTGTTGATCCCTCCAATTCCAGGTTGATCATGCTTGATCTGGACCAAGGAAATCCTAGAATTCCATCCACCATCCCCTTCCAAATTTCAATCTCAATTCAGAATTTGGTCGTGCATCGATGTATCATTGATGAAGGGGCATCGAATTGTGTTATGTCAAATTTTGTCAGGAAAAAACTCGGGTCCCCTACCCTCCAACCATCCACTACCGCCCTTCGCGCCTATGATGGCCATTCTACGAAAGCTGAGGGAATTATTCTGAATGTTCATATTTCATTATCCAGTAAAATGGTTTTGATTGGCATTGAGGTTATTAACACCCAACTTGATTATAACCTCCTCCTTGGATGTAGCTACATGTATGCCATGAGAATCTTGGAATCCTTTGTATTTCAGCTCCTCATGTTCCCTCATGATGGAAAGATTGTAATTATTGATCAATTAACTTACTATGATCCACCAGGACTAGCCACACCGGAACATGTCATCCCTACCATTGATACTACCATCGATAGTGTATCCATCCCGTCCTTATCCACTATAGTACCAGGATTGTTTTCCAAAGCTCCTATGGAGGACACATTTCCATCTCTGCCACCTCTGGCTATGCCAACTTACACATTTGACTTGTGTACTATTTTGATCTAGTACCATCCCAACCACACCACAAAATCATTTGCAACCCCAACCATTATCACCTTGGAATTATTGGGGTTCTTTCACAATACATATGATTCCCTTCCAAATTTACCTAATTTTATGTTGGGGATTCCTGTGTGGTACCTTGAACCACCTACCCCACCTATGATGCCTTAGGTTGTGTTGACTCCAATCCAACCAATTGCGGTGGAGTCACACCCTCCTCTAGGCCCATCAAACACAACTTTTGTCTCCAAACCTACCCCTCCTCTCCCAAAGAAGACTCGAGGAAAGGCCTCCAAAGTAGCAGTCGAGCCTCATCTCACTCCACTTTGTGCTTTGTTTGATGTCCATGTTCATGTAAATCAAAACTACCCAAAGATACCCATCATGTGCACACACATAGAAATTATGGATACAACTTATGGCACTCCTATAGTCATCATCTCAACCCTGCCGGTAGTCAAGAACAAGTCTTTGAGGACAAACCATGCATGCACAATTTGCATATTGTATGGCCATTATTCTCACCATTTCCCAGACTTGGCTGAGTATCGAGCCCTCATTCATGACCTCCAGAACCACTCTCATGAGTCCGATATCACTATCATCAATGAGGTTCATGCCCAATTTCCTCCTCGAACACCACCACCATTTACATGATTTCAAGCTCCGCCAACCCTTCCATCTCCACAACCATAGATGATCCCTCTGATCTATCCAACCATTGTTCTAGCAATGACAAGGATATCCTTAAAGCTCTGATGGCTCCTAAATACCCTTGGGATGATATGCACCATTGCTCATTCTTTATCTTTGAGAGACCTTTGTCAACATTAGATCAATATTCAATCGAAGCAAAGGACTTCATCCATGGTAAGGTGGATTGGTTCAAAAAACACATTCCAGCTCCCGACACCTTTAAAGAGGGAAACATGGCCAACTTTTCTCCCACTATTAAGGTCAATATATCAACCAACCCTGAGGTTGTTGAAGAGATCACACTCAGAGCATCGTGCTCCCCTAAAGAAGTCGCTTCCTACAAAGCACTTTTTTAGGAGTTTTGTGACATATTTTCTTGGTCTTATAACGAGATGCTTGGGTTGGATCCATCTATCATCGAACACCATATTGATACATGGTCTGATGTGGCACTTGTTCACTAGAAGAAATGACCAATTCACACTTCAAAAGTCATTGTGGTCAAAGCCGATATTGAGAAGTTGCACACAGAAGGATTTATATACCCCATCACATATACCACTTGGGTTTCTAATCATGTTTCCATGAATAAAAAACAAGGTACCATCCGCTTCTGTACTAATTTTTGCAACCTGAATTTAGCATGTCCCAAAGACAACTTCCATACTTCTTTCATTGAATAAATCATTGATTCCTGTGCCAGACATGAGGTCTTTTCCTTCATGGATGGTTTCTCTGGGTATAACCAAATTCAAATCCAAAAAGAAGACTGGTACAAGATTGCATTCACAACCCCCTGGGGCACATTTGCATATCGAGTGATGTCATTTGGACTTAAAAATGTTGGAGCCACTTTTCAGTGGGCCATGACGTTGTCCATATCATACTGGTATACCTGGATGACCTTACCACTCGCTCATGGAAGCGTTCACAACACTTAGACGACTTATGACAAGTATTCCTGCGATGTCGCAAGTACAAAATCTGCTTGAACCCTCTCAAGTGTGTGTTTTATGTCCCAACTGGTTTCCTACTTGGATTTATCGTCTCTCGCAAGGGGATTTCGATTAACCCTCTCAAGGTTCAAGCCATTTTGGATCTTCCCTCACCACGTACTTTGCGCCAATTGCAAAGCCTCCAAGGCAAGGCCAATTTCCTTCGTCGTTTCATATAGGAATATGTGAAAAAAGCCCATGGATTCTTATGACTAATTTGTACCAACATTTTGTTTGTTTGGTATCAGCATGCACACGATGATTTTGATGCATTAAAGCAAGCTCTGGCTTTTGGCCCATTGCTGTCTGCACCCAACTTCGCCAAGGATTTCATTCTCTATGTGTTGGCATCCGAAAATTCCATCACTGAAGTTTTGGTCTAGGAGGACAATGCTCATCAAGAGCATGTTATTTATTACATTAGTCAAAATTTGATCATTCCCCCTTTACGTTATTTGAATGAAGAGAAGATGGCCCTTGTGGTCGTATTTTCTGTTCAAAATATATGCCATTGCATCCTCTTGAACCATACTAGAGTCATGGCCGATTCCAACCCCATGAGGTACCTCTTGATTCGCTGCCTCCTACAAGGTCGGTGACCAAGTGGATTGTCATTCTTCAGGATTTCAACTTGGAATTCCTTTCCCCCAAGAGAACTAAAGCTTTAGCGCTAGCTGCACTGATGAAAGACCTTCCCACGTTGTTTTCATTGCCACCGATCATGGTCAACCTACCTGATGAATTCCTATTTGGCAATTCCATGGAAAATCCATGGTATGGGGGCATCCTCCTGTACCTACGTACCCAGAAATTCGAGGCCCACCTAAGCCATAAAGACAAATGGTGCATTCGACACCAACATTAGAGGAAATTTCAACTCAAAATGGGCCTTTCAACCCTAATTCAAATTCCATGTCATCATGTGTTAGCCAAGGAAATTGATTTAAATTTGAAATCTCGTATAGGTCTTAAACAATTTTTTAATATAAATTTGGGGATAGGTATCATAAAAAAACTACTTTTTTTGTTCGTATTTTAGACATATCTACTGATGTCATCATCACACTTTTCAGGTATTTCTTGTTTTTGGGGTAGCAGGGTCCATCAAAAGTATGTGGAGTGGGTACTCGTTGGATGTGGAATTTAATTCCGCATCAAACGAGCTCTCCTGATCAAAATTTGAGTAAAACTAGAGGGAGATATGTCAAAAATACGAACAAAAAAAAGTAGTTTTTTTCTTTTCTTCCTCCAAAATTAATAAATATTATTTTATTATTTTCCTTAGGAGGCCCATTTTGAGTTGAAATTTCCTCTTATGGTTGCTCACCATCTCCTCATCGAGGATGTTTTGTACCATTGGGGCGTTGATACCATCTTATGTTGTTGCCTCACCCATGATGAGGTTGAAAAATTCCTGAATGACTGTCATTGTGGAGCCTGCGGTGGCCATCTCTCTGGTTTGGCTACTGCCCTAAAGGTTCTCCGGTTTGGTTATTTTTTTATTACCATTTTCATAGATTGCATCAAGGTAGTCAAACACTACCACAATTGTCAACTCTTTGCTTCGAAAGCAAGGAATACCCCCTCGTTGTTACACCCAATAGTCACAGTCGGTCCCTTCTGGAAATGGGAAATTGACTTCATGACATGCAACCCCTATAGCCAGGTTTTCACCCTGGATACATGAAAATGCACCTCCCTTCATTCAAAGGAACATAAGGTAGAGTTCAAATGGATTAAAAAACAAGATGCAAACAAACGATTAGCAATAATAAACAATAAACAAAATACTAAACTAAAATAAGCAAGATGGGACAAATATACCTTCTATTTTCTTTAAAATTGGGCCACCGTGCCCTAGCTTGGATGGTACCGCCTCTCCACAGGCTTGATTGTATAGAGGACACCTCAACATACAAGGTGGGGATATGGAGGGGCAATGGAATGTTTGGTAAATGATGTGGGTATTGTGAGAGGAATTATTCTCACCATACTCACAAATGATAGAAAAATGGGTGAAGGAATATGTGAATCTTGTGATGGAGACCTCCACGCTATTTATAGTTTTTCTTTCCCTTTTCTCTATTTTAGGTTTTTGAAACCCTATTTAGGGTTTAAGTCCTATTTAGGGTTTTTAGCCCTTTTGGGGTTTTTAAGCCCCTTTTTGGGTATTTAGCTCTTTTTAGGGTTTTTAAGCCCTTTTTGGGGTTTTTTAAGCCCTTTTGAGGGTTTTTAGGCCCTTTTTTATATTTTTTGAGCTTTTTGAGAGAGCCTAAGGTTAAAACATAGTTATGGAAGTCAAAAATGAGGGGAAAAGGATAGGAAAAAGATGTTTGTATATGGTTTAGGCCATGGAGAGCTAGTTGAGCATTTTTTTGTGTTAACAGATTACCCCCTAATGTGTGAGGGAATGAATCTTCGTATGGTCGATAGACATCATAGGATCATTGGGATAGTGGAGAGACCTGCGAAGAAGCGACGCTTCCTCGTTTGAGACATGGCGGCTTTTGTTTTTTCTCAGTTAATGTTGGTTTCCAAAAATGGGTGAGATACAAAGAATATGTGACATGTATATGGACGAGGCAAGCAGACCCATGCTCGTAACAATGTCAAAAGAATAAATAATGGGATCAAGGCTCAAAAATATAGGATACAATCATATACAACTGTTGTTACATAAAGGTGTCCTCAATAAGAGTTTAAAAACAATACTGATATGAAGAACTGATACATAGGACCCATGGCATTCTCATGGAATGCAACATCTTCACAACTGATGACTTGCTAGATCTGGAAGTTTACATAAATGTAGGGACTCACTGACTGAGAGTCAAAGTCTCTGTGGTACAATATGTCGCATCAATTATGAATCTATACAGAATCACCGGTCTAGGGGGTTTTTGAACACTGTTTCCAATGCAACCCAAAAATCACAAGGTACATGAACTTGAATGGGTCCCTAGTTAGACTCACCAATGTGATAGAGTCAGGTGACAATCGGGGTCTTCGACCAAATACTGCATGGATCAATACCCTGTATGAATTTCAATGGTGCGATGATGTAGCTGAAGTCAAGCACGTGAGACAAAACCCTCCCGAGAGGCACTAAGTACTCCTCTCAAGTGGTCCAAGGAACTCATTAATGAGGTTAATGAAACTAGTATATAGGGACCTCTAGGTCTATCCTCTGGAATAGATGTGTTTTCATTGATAGAGGGAGACCTACGACTGACTAAGGAAATAATGTTTCCTTGACCAGAAGAACGAGGGGGGTAACCAAATATGTGGGACAATTTGGGGACTGACACGCTGAATGGGGGAAGAGGGGCAGGGAATCATGGGAGACTCAAACTTCCTTTGCTCAGAGTAATGATGGCAGGGCTGGCCTGGCAGCAAATGAAACTGACTCATGGGAGTAGGATCATAGCTATCATACCAAGAATGTAACTACAGATGTGGAGTACTAAGGGATGTAACTTGGACTATTGATAAGGATGACTCATCATAGAATACTCTGAACAAAGGAGACCAAATGTGGGAATGTTGTCGAACTATAATACATGGGCTAGCGCCTAAAGACACCATTATGATATGATCTCGTGGATTTCTAGCGAGCCTAAGAAAGTAAATGCTCATTGGCATTTTCATGTTTAGAGAGTATGAAAACAAGAAGAAGACTCCAGTGTGGTCTCTTTTTCATATGTAGTCTCCTGAGTCTGAAAAGGGATAAAAGTGTGCATAGGAGAGCTCTCCCAACCTATTGGGAAGGAAGAATTCTTTACCATTGGTATTCCAATCAGGTCGGGAAAGATTAAACTTGTACTAACTGGATGATCATTCAAATACTTTGATGAGCATGAAAAAAACCAAGTTTTCTCTGCAATATTTTCTTGATGAGAAGGCTGGAAAAGAGCTTAAAGACAACTCGTGATGAGATTTTTCGTAAAGTTTGGTCCCAATGCCCAAGAAAGCATAAAAGGATGCAAAGGGAAACGTTCATGTCTTGAATGTGCCAGAGTGGTCTTTTTTTTTATAGTCTATGTAGTCTAGAAAAAGGATAAAAGAGGCTACATAGACACCGTTTCAAATAATTTAACAAGCATGAAAGGAAGAAAGCATGCTTGGAAATCTTTTCATTCATTTAGGATTCAGGAAAGAGATTAACAGAAACTCTGTAATGGAGATTTGTGTGGTGGTACACAAACTGAGGTGGATTTCACTAATTGTCCTAAAAATTCATTGTGAAAGCATGAGACAAGGGTCTTGTCAAAAGATAGAGCATAGAAATCCAAACCTGGTGGTGTGAACGACATCTCAAATGAACTCTAGATGAATCTAACTAGCAACTAGTGATGCTTCCCTAGGTGCAGTGGTGCACAGGGAAAAAATAGACCAAAAGGAGTCCAATGGGTACAGAACTAGCTCAACCTACAAGGTATGATTCGTGTGGTGGAACCCAAATAGAAGTGGCTCTAAGAAATGGCTCGAAGAAATTAGGGATGGAGTGAATCTAGCACAGGCCATCTCATTACCCGAGGTATTTTTTCATAGTAGTGACAGCTTCCTATCCTCATAGAGGATGATCCATATGTGAGCATGGAAAACCGGGGAGATCTTGGAGACACATCGACCTCCGGTTCAAGGCTAGGGACTTGACATTATGTTAGCATAATGGTAGCTAGATCATACGTGCAACATATTGTGTACATGTGCAGATGTGAGACCACACCATCCAATGGGATACCAATGGTGCAGGGGAAAGGATTATATCTTCCTACTCATGTGCAAATGATGCAACAGAGTTCTATAATGGACTCACTATGACTAGACATGGAGAAAATACTGGAGGGGGTCACCTCATTGTTGTATAAATGAGGCAAAAAAAAGGAAAACTATGCTACAAGGGTAGGCATGGTGAGTGACTTCAGGCATAGAATCTCTTGAGGTAGAGCCCATTGTGGGGATTTTTCAAGAGGTGGTCATTAGAGTCAGAAAGGATGTATGCCCCCTTGATGAGACATCGATGGATGACATATGGGTCATACCAGATGGAATCAGACTTCCCTTTTCCTAACTTATCATTGGATTGGTCTTGGACGAGGACTAGGTCCCCCTCGCTAAAGGTGTGTGGGTGGACATGGGAGTCATGATGGGATTTCAACCAAGTCTTGGTTGCTTCAATCATTTGGAGAGTAACATGAAGTTCTTAATTGGTCTATTCAAGCATAAGTAGGGGTTCTTATAATGGTGAAGTTTCAAGTAGAAGTTTGTCAACAAGGCGGGGTGACAAAATCTAGCATTAAATGGGAAGAACTGATTCCACACCATAAACTCAATGAAATGGAGTGAAACCGGTGGCAGTTTCAAATATCCCTTTGTCATCATGATAGTGGTGTCGGGATAGATCAGGTGGATCTTCCATGGTCGATGATAAGAAAGGAATACTGGAAGTATAGATCAAAGGTTTGTTCATTCCCGATCCAAAATGGTGTGTGAATACCTCATAGAAAAGGTGTCCCAGCATACTTAGCAAAATAACAATGAGAAAAAGGAAGGGAATCGTGTGAATCGAGAATGAACCCCAATACTTCCTTGGTGACTGAGGTTGAGGTTGCGATTGAGGTTTCGATGTGGTTGGGATGGTACTTGATGTGATAGTACATAGATCTACTATGTCAGTCGGCTGAGAGGGAGGGGGAATAGATGGAAAACTATCAATCATCGGGGTGTTGGCAAATAAGCATAGGTCAATAGCTGATAATGAAGGGATGGACACACTGTCAATGGTAGTAATGACATGTTCCAGTGTGTCCGGTCCATGTGGATCGTAGTACATCAACTGTCAGCTGTCACGATCTTTCCATCATGAGGGAACATGAGGAGTTGAAATACGGTAGATTCCATGACTCACATGGCATACATGTAGATACGTCCAAGGAGGAGGTTATAGTCAAGTTGGAATTTAATGACCTCAATGTCAATCCAAGCCGTCTTCCCAGCTAACAAAATAAGAAGATTCGGGAGAATTCCCTTGGCCTTGGTAGCATGCTTGTCATAGACATGGAGTGTAATAAAGGATGGTTGGAGGGTGGGGGACCCGAGTTTCTACCAGAAAATGGTTGACATGACGCAGGTAGATTCCCCTTCATCAACGATACATCGATGTATGACCAAAGTCTATATTGAGAACAGAATTTGGAAGGAGATGGTGGATGGAATTCTGGGTTCTCCTTGATCCAGATCAAATGTGATCAATCTGGAGTCGGAGGGATCCACGGAACCAAGTGCGGATAACAACGCTTTCTACTATGGAAAGAAATTTTTGGTCACTTCTAGAGCGCACATGTTTGTAGGTGATTGGGCCAAGTTATCAACGATGCCTTAATTTAAGGCATCTTGTGCAGTTGCATTGTTGGCGATACATCGTATAGGAAACTGTGGACCTTTAGCCACCCCATCAATGGTGGGCATAGGTAAGTGGAGGGGCATGTTGGTAGTGTTGGAGGTAGATGTTGTTGATGGGTCAGAAGTTGTTGTGGTGGAATCGTATTGGTTGCACCTAGTCTAGAGGTTCACCTCTTTGATTAACAGTGCCATCAGGTGATTGACACCAGTCTCTGTTGGCAGAGCTACGGTGGGGGTTACAGGAGATGCGAGGGCAGGTGGGGCCAAGGGTGCGGTGGAAACTAATGGTTGGAGTGGTAATGGATTTTGGAGCACCATGGGTGGAGGACCTGGTGGTGTTGGGTTGGCCTGGTCCTTGGCCGCAACATTGGAATCATGCTGAGCCTTGTTTTGGAGGGACTGGCAGGCACAAGCCATATAAGGTCATTCATGAGTGTAGTAACTTTAGACATTGCATAATTTACATAGATGATTTGTCCGTAACGGAGTGTTTTATCCCAGTCGATTAGGTTTTTGGGGGTTTTGTGCCGGTAGATTGGAACCATTTTTGTTGGGTGGGTTAGGCTATTGGTCTCCTCCTTGTGGTTGATTGTTACCTTAGCTTTTCTTACTCTACCCTTGTTGGTTGTGAGGGTCAGGTTGGTTAGGAGCTGGGGCTTGTTTCATTAGTGATGCATAATAGACCGAGGGAGCTGGGGGAGCTATGAATCTGGCCATTTGGCTTGAATGCACTTGTTCCAGCCAAGTTGGAATGTGGGCAGGTTTATTCGATGTAGGATGTGCATAGGAGGTGGTGGCTCCGGACTGGGCCACCATCTGTGAGTAATTGAGGACTTGTTTTGGTTGTACAACATTATGG
Source organism: Pseudotsuga menziesii (assembly GCA_001517045.1). NCBI lineage: Eukaryota > Viridiplantae > Streptophyta > Pinopsida > Pinales > Pinaceae > Pseudotsuga > Pseudotsuga menziesii. The sequence continues at coordinate 93,100 of LPNX010859554.1, read as the reverse complement.
ATGTTTCCTGGGTGCAGTGACATCATAGGGGGTTCTGCATAGTATTGAGGGTGTTGTGAGATGAAGCTGATGATTCCATCTGCAGCATGAGATGCCCATGGTGTATCGTGATAGGAGGTGCCACCACAGAGAGCATTTGGTATGATGGTGTGCAAGTATCCAAACTAAGCATAAATTAAATCAAACAGTTGGGCCTTTAAGATGACCTCTTCCTCAGATTAGGGACGTTCAGAGGAGACATCCTTGGCTATGGGAGGTAGCAAGGTCTTCAAGAACCAATCGAGGAAGATCTTGTTATCAAGCTAGATTTTGTAGAGGCTACGTCATCTCCTCCACTCATGGATATGGTTGGTGATGTGTCTAGCGGTATTCTGATAGTAAGATAACAAGATATCCACACCTTCGTTATATCGTACAGGGAGTTGGAAGTATTGGAGGAACATGAAGGCTAGTGAAGTGAAATGAGCGTAAGAGGATTCAGGTTGTTCGATATACCATTTTGCTGCAGCACTAATGAGTGTGTGTTGGAACAATATCAATATAATTGAGTCATCTATAATGTTGTTTGATGAGAACCACAAATGAAACGACATAATGTGGTTTTGGGGGAACTCACCTGCCTTTCCTTCAAACTTGGGAATGTCTGAAGGAAGCTTTGTTGGAATGGGAGGCCAATGGGATTGATGACTGATTGGGTCATTTGTTAACTGAGCCAAATCTGACAAGTTAATATGAGCCATGAATGGTAGGTTGGACCCTAGGCTAGCTCAAGAGGAACCAACAATGACGCTGGGGTTTGCAGGGGTGGGATGTCCATGCATGGTTTGGGGAACATGCGGTTGAATTCCTACAATGGGGATAGTTAGGATAATCATGGAAGGGCCACTTCCCCCAGGCATGTATGGTGGTACTTTTGGAATTGTGGGAGCTATTCTAGGGACACCACTGATGGGGGGTGTCTCGACAGTAGCATGAACAATGGTGTTGGGACCACTGGTAGGGATGATAGTAATGACATGAGGTAGAGACATGGGTCTACTACCAACCATCCCTCTGAAGAAGGGATCAATATTTGCATTGTCCATGGGGCTAGACAGTGTAGTGAATAGGTTCAAATCAGATTGATAGCAATCTAAGCCAGAATCAGAGGCCGTGTGGGCTTCCGAAGGTGAGGAAGCTTGTCAAGGAGGGCCTCGATGGTGACGGTATAAAGACACAAAATGAGGGGGATTCCCCCTAAGTCATGAGGAGGAAAGTGGTGGATAAATGGTGGCTTATGGTAGTAATCAATAAATAATTTTGGACCCTTATTTAATGGCTTCCTATTGGTTCACAGATAGTCACTCAGCCACCAAGGCTGTTGGAAGATAGTGCTTGGCTTTTTCCTCACAAAGGTGTATCTATTCAATTGAAAGGGGTCGTTTCCTGGTTCACATAGCAATTTCTCTCGTTGGCTTTGGGGTTCCTATGGTACTCCTCATAATGATTTTTAGGGAAAATCCCAAGCACTTCCCATGGTTGTTGCGGTTGAGACTTATGTCCCAAACCGAAAGATTTATTAAGTAAGTTGGTTAATTTTATGGTTCACTCGGGATCATGAAATGAGTTTTGTTATATTATTTGGTTTGAGTATGTGCACTTGTGTATGAATTTGTTACTTTTACTTTCAATTATGCAATAAGCGAATAAAACTAGTTTCCCTGTAAGGAACAAACAAGGGGCTTGAACCAAAATAGATTTTGAAAGGTAAAAATAAATCAAAACAAAGTGCAAGACCAACTATAATAATGAGTGAATGTACCTTTTGTGAATCAATAGTGTGACTACCCCATTGTTGTATCCTTCGAATCCAAGAGGGAGTGTTGGGATCCCATCGAAGTGGAAATGAGTCCACGCGTAGATCCACAGGTCACACCCCAAATGCCCAGTGCTCAACAAGGAGGATGTGAACGCCGTGAAACCCCCAACAGTTTCCACTCCCTGTATCTTCCAAGGTCTCTTGTTTTTAATGGAAAGGAACAATAACAAGAATGGATTCCTATTACTAAGCTTACTCAACTCCCCGTCTTATCTCAAAATACCCCGAAGGGTGATGACTGAGTAAAGGAGGAGGGGCTAAATAAGAATGTTAATTTCTAGCTTTTAATAATGAAATACAAAATTTAAAAATTGCAGAAGATAACACAAAAATAGATAGATTGCATATAATAGTCAAACGGTGGCTAATGGACCATTTAGACAAAACAAAGAAAAATGGGCTAAAAGCCATACAGTTTTTGGTTAGTCTAATGGATAGTTGCAACTGGGTCATTGAAACAAGCCCCATGGCAGTGAATGGGTTGCTAAAAATGAAAAAATGGGAGTGATTGGGATCCTGGGAGGAAAGTTGCACTTAATGGGAAAAAATTAGGGACTGGGTCACAGATTTCGAGCAAAAAGGTGTGACCTAGGTCGCGAGTTTCAGCTCAGATGGTGGGAATTGGCCAAGAACTAGAAAAAATAAAAAATGAAGTCAACAGTGGCCGACATGGTCAGGAAGTGGTGTCGTGCAGACTTAGATCAGCTGCTTGAGGGCCTGATTAGTGATGGTTGAGCCTCAGAATAAAGAAAATACATCGAACCATGGCTAAGTACATCTGGGCCCACCCTTAATAGGTTCCCTCCATCACACGTTCCACAATATGGAGCTTCCCCCTGGAGATATTATGCATCCCAGATGACCCCAAGATCCACAACACCATCATTGCAACCACCTAAGTCAAGAGACTCTCAATGTCACACATCAAGATCTAGGACCCACACACAGTAGTAGAGGCATAGCAATGCCTCTTGCAGAGGTCATCTAGTTTCACCCCGTGTCCGAGCTTCGATGTCATGTCATCGATCACTCCCATCATCAGGAGCCTAGTAAAAAAGTACACATCATGGAGCGTGATCTCAAGCCTCTCCCCCTTGACAATGAAGCACTCTGATCGTGTATCCCATCAACTCACCACTATCTCTAGTAACAATCTCACACTCTGCATCAATGGAACCTAGAAGTACTTCAACAACCCACTACGGGAAAGCGTGTCCTGCACCCCTACATTTCTCAATGCCTAAGTCCACAAGGTCCCTCTCTCGCCACACTGATCATGCCATCCTGCACATCAAACCAATCCCTATCAGACACAATCTCACACAAAAAACCTCCTCTAAGGATGAAGTCATGCCTTTTCATCCATTATGAGCAACCCAAGTTTCACTTAATCCTTGAATAGTCACGACTCAATCGTGCCTTTTGGTTGAACAGATGCAACCCAGGCTGCGCCTATCTCTTCGATAGGTTCAACTAGGTCATGACTGTTTGTCCAAAAAGAGCAACCCAAGTCGTGTCTTTTCCCTCAAAAACAATGACTCGGCCCTAACAAATCCTTTCAATTTGGTAGGGGAACCTACATGAGAAAACCACAAATTTAAGCCACTGAAAAGGATGGTTGCTGGTTGTGGAACCTAATCTTCCAGATCCAGAGATATTATTCAGTTGTGTTTGTAACCCAGGTGTATTGTACACTCATTCCCCCTACCTTGGGGTTCGGGGAAGCGCCCTGAAAATGGTGTTTGGGGGCAATTCCCCCGAGACACGGGGGTTCGAGGGCAACACCCCTGAGATACGGGGGTTTGGGGGAAACACCCCCGAGAAATGGGGGTTCGGGGGCGGAGCCCCTAAGAAATTATTTTGGGATGTGTGTTGGCCAACAGTTTTGCAGACCCATGGTATTGGGTTAACCATAATATTTTCCCATGGTATTTCCCCTATAAAAGAAAGCATTGTAAAACGACTGAGTATGGTATTGTATTGTATTGGAAGAGAGACTGTGAGAGCGTGAAGAGTAAGTGCAGCAATTTTGCTAGAGAGTGTATCCCTTCATCTTTCTGGACTGTAATAAAAGGACTGGCAATCTCTTTGTGGATGTAGCCCATCGTTTGGGTGAACCACATTATATCTGTGTCTCTCTGTAATGTTTTAATGTGTTTTATATCTTGTTTTAACTATATATTTATTATTGCTCTACAGTCCTATTTTCTAACAATGGCTTCGACGAGTACTCGTACCTGCAAGTCACGGATCTGAAAACCACTAGTCAGAACGAAAGAAATCAGCAAAAGAGTTATGGGGTCCTCCACTGTTACACCCCGGTTTTGACCCCACTGCATTAATGTACGTGGTGTAAACATTATAGAAAATCATGACAAGGAGCTCAAGGACAAGGCCCCGTCATTGATTGATGTTGGTGTATAGGTGATCATGGTTGATGCCTATGGTTTCTGTGCTAAGTCAAGCATGTTTGTAAACATCATGTAAATATGCAATATAATGAAAACCCATGGCCAGTTATGTCAATGCAACAAATAATGAGATGGGGGCATGATTTTCCTAAGGATAAAGGGGTGGGAATGTTAACCTTGAGCCTATTTGGGGAAAATCCATGTGACAAGGGGAGAACCCATTAGAACTGTCAACTACCCTCTTTCTTGTCTTTTTATCCTAACCATTTACTCTACCAGGAAGTGGTTGAGGTAGTCATTTCTTGGAAGGGGAAGAGTATGGGCAATTTCGAATGGGGCAGAGTACCCAGCTCTTGAGTGTTGTGTTTTCTTGTAGGGACAAGAAACACTAGAACCGTATGTCAGTTTGACCCATGCATTCATGCCTGGTTCCTACGCTCACATTTTGAGAGCTACGAGGGCATTCATTCGGAAAGGATTCATCTCATTCGTTCATGGATTCATCACTTTCACTCCCTGGTCATCATGTAGAAGGGGAAAAATAGTAGAGCCTTTCTTCTAGGTATGTATCCTTCACATTCGATGAGTTGTTTTTCCTAGACATTATGGTAATTGTTGTGTGGCAGCGTTAACCTATCTATAGAGAGCATATGAGACCCTGTTACTTGTGTTTCGAGTAAGCCGGTGATGTAGAGTCTCCCTGTGGTTGTTGTCTTGTGAACCCTGGTTCGCGTCTGAGAGTGTATGAGACTTAGGAATGGGAGAGACGTAGAATGCACTTGATAAACCTAGTGTGGAACCTCACAGTAAGATAAGAGTGGTTGGTGAACCTGCCATGCACATATTGAATAGCACTGGAAGGGAAGGCGTAGCTTGAGGGACTATGGAGCAGAGAAGGGGACACTTCCTTGTGTTGGATGTGTAGGCATAGGGGGATCCAGGAAAGATAAATCTTGTGAAGGTGTCCTTAGCTATGTTGATGAGCTCACTAGCTTAGTAGTTCTTCCTACCCATTTCCTTAGAAGCCTAATAAACCCAACTAGAAAGATGGCTTGGATGGTAGCCTGTTAAACCCATCTGTTTGCTTGGCTGTGTATGTTGCACCTGACCTGGTAAGTAACCTTTGGCTAGGTATCTTGATAAACCTGGTAGTGAGATGGCTTGACTATGAATAGTCTGATAAACCCATCTATTGGATTGAATGGTCCTTAAAGGTGAATTTTGGCTTGATTGTGAACAGTCTGTGAAACCCAACTAAGGGTGCTTGGTTGAGTGGCCTGTGAAACCCATATGAGGGGTTTTTTTCCCTTACATCCTGTGAAACCCAACTGTGTTGGCTTGGCTGATTTTAATTGCATCCTTGGCTATGCATGAGTCTTATAGTGTTCCTTATCCCTATAGGAAATCATTCCCAGCTCGAGGGTGGTAGTGTTGTTGAGAGATTAAGGAGCACACTATCCTATGGTTTGGTGGAACGTTGCAGCGACATAGCTAGTTGCAGGACAAGATTTCTTCAAGATAAGTGTTTTTTTCCACATAATTCTCTGTAACTGTAATTCTTGCATTGTATTTGCTTGATGGAATGTGATGAACATGTTGCTATGTTGAGTTACGTTTTGTTTCCTGAGTAACTGCAATTATAGGCATTTATGTATGTTTTTCCTTCAATGCATCTTACTAAGTTCCAGGGTAGATTGGGAAATTTGGTAATGGCCTGCATGATCAGATTGATCCAAGAACTCAGCTGAAAGGTTGAATTTTCTGCTAGAAATCCTCATTTGCGCAGTTTTTGAGATGCAGGATTAAAGATTTTGCGGGATGCAGGATGCAGGATGCAGGATGTGGGATGCGGGATTAAGGATTTTGTGGGATGCAGAATGTTGTTTCACAGATTTTGGGTTCCACAAATTTTATTTCAGCCACTTGCGAGATGCAGGATCGTGGTGTTGCGATTTCCATATTTCCAATCCCGCAAGTTAAGTTTTCACGCCGTCGATCTTCACGGGATGATTCTCCGTTGTTGATCTATTTCCGATGCGGGATGCGGGATGTGGGTTGTGGGAAGTGAGATTGAGATTTTGTGTAAATTCCAACCCCGCATATCAGGCTTTCTTCACTGTCAATTTTTGTGAGTGAATTCTGAACCGTTTATTTAGATCCGGTCTATGGGATCAGTTACGATCATTGATTTTCGTCACGTTTTCTCTCCATCGTTCGATCTCCTCTGATATCCTTCCTTGCAGATCGTTGGATTGATCCAAGGAAGATGAGAGGGAGCGTGACAGTGATGGAAATGTTGAGATGTGGTTCACATCCAGGCCCTGTGTTCGATGAAAAATGAAGTTTCTTGATGAAATTTTTAATTCCGCATGATAATTGATCTGTTGGACCTCAACTTAAGTGCATTAAAAGTTTATTTAAAGAATACGTTAATCAGTTTGTTGAATTCATCGAATAGCTTTAACGATTAATTAAATGCTGAAATCTGATATAACAGCAACTAAATAGGAAATGAAACAGCAAAACTGAACAGAAATGAGAAACACAGGAACAAAGAGCCACAAACGTAGAAATTGATAACGGAGTTCACCCCCTCCACTGGGCTACGTCTCCGGGTCCCTCTCCAATGGGTACCGATCCAATTAATGGTTTCAAAATGGTACAAAATGGTTTTGGGATCAACTCCAGCAACTGTAAACAGAATGTTGTATGAAGTATTTAAGACCTCTCTTCTAGAAAATTACAATTAGCCTTCGCAAGGCAAAGAAAGCTAAAATATAACAGATAATGTCGACTCCAAATAGAAACAGCATCTAGACACTTCGCGGCAACTCCCCAAGCTTCTCATAACAGAAAAATGAAGCTCTGTGCTCTAAACAATATGAGACTCCCTTCACTGGCCAGAATCGCCCTTATAAAAGCGTTCAGTATGAGGATAAGTAACAGGTTTTCATTACAGCTGTTACCTTATTTATTATCGTTACAACCATATGCTAAACTGAACCATGCAATCCCACCAAATCGCTGCACAAGCGTTATGTTACCAAGACATTCCATATCCCCGAAATGTTGCAACTAACTCCACGCACATGTGTTGACTCACAACATGTTGCAATAACCTGCAACCGGGCTATTCCACATGCAACATAACCGTTTGATGTCACCATCAACTTCATAGCATATAAATTTCGTGGCATATAAGGACTTCAACATATATCTGATCCGTTGTCGCAGCATACAAATGTCGCGGCATATGCCTATCCTCCACGAACTGTTCGATGTTCCACTTGACGGTGTGCAAACTGTGCAGCCCATGCCACAACTGCGCGACTCATGCGCAATGGGGCGGCTCATGCGCAATTGTGCGGCTCACGCGCAATTGCGCGGCTCATACAAGCTATGTTCCCATACAAGCTGCATGATGTTATGTCGAACCGCGCGGGCCCTTAAGGTTAGTCGTGCACTATGTTTAGCATTTGAGTTAACAACATATGATTAATAACCATTGTACCATATTGGATCAATGTAATCTTTGAAGATGAATAATCCACCGGATCATTCCTCCCCACTGGAGAGATTTTGGACCACCAAAATCCTAAATCATTCTGCAAGTAAGTGAGGGTACAACTCCCTCACTTTTTCAATCTCCATCCATCTTGCTTTGCTAGGATGCATGCCTTTAAGCCCCACTCGAAGGTACTCAGCATTCCCCCTTCGTGAAGTCCTTATATTTCTGTCAAGAATAACATCATCCTGCAACTCTTTCATGTATTCAGGTGCCAAATCATCAACTGAAGAAATCTGTATGTTAGTTTCCTCATCCATGATCATAGGAGGCTCATACAATTTAAGATTCTCAACATTGACAACTGAATAAATTTGCATGTATGGAGGTAAATTCAAGCGAAAATAATTAGTACCAATCTTTTCCAAGATCTCAAAAGGACCATACCTGATAGGTTTAAGCTTTTTACCTTCACCTTTCATTCTTTCTTTGGTGATATGTAACCAAACTCTGTCACCAACCTGAAATTGATGATCAACTTGATGCTTGTCATGCCTGGCTTTGTACTTTGCCTGGCTCTTCTCCAACTGTTCCTAAACTGCCTGCTGCACCACTTGGATTCTCTGAATGAACCTTAGAGCTTTATTTGCATCATGATGTCCATCCACTGCATCTTTTCCAAAAGAGAAGTCCATCGGTGTTTTTGGTAGATAACCAAAACAAGTTTCAAAAGGAGTTCTTTTCATGGAAGAATGAACTGCATGATTGTAAGCATGATGTATATATTGCAACTACTCATCCCAAAGTTTAGGATGTTTACTACAATATCGTCTGAGCAGCTGAACCACTGTTCTGTTTACTACCTCTGTTTTCCCATCGATCTGTGAATGAAAAGCTGTACTTTTCTTAAGTTTGGTATCCATAAGCTCCCATAAAGTTTACTAGAATTCTCCCAAGAACCGGGAGTCCCGATCAGATACAATAGACATGGGCAGCCCAAAATGTACCCAAACATTCTGAAATAATAGATGAGCTGTTTGTTCAGCAGTGATCTGCTTGTTACATGGCATTAAGATACACATTTTGCCGAATCTATCCACAACAACATATAGATAATCATGACCTTTTCTAGACATAGGTAGTCCTCCTACAAAGTCCATAGAAATGCTTTCCCAGGGACGAGAAGAAACTGGAAGAGGAGTGTACAAACCCAATTTCCTATTGCTAGGATTACTTGTTGCACACATAACACAACCTCTTATGTATTTAGCTATAGTTTCTTGCATTTGAGGCCAATAACAGTGATTCTGCAATAATGACAGTGTTTTACTTACTCCAAAATTTCCTGCAATCAATGAACTATGTGCTTCTTGAATCACATGCACTCTCTATTTCTTTGGAATACAGAGTTTACCAAGATGATACAAGAGTTGATTATGCACATAATAGTTCTCTTCCTGTTTACCATGTATTAGTGATGCATATACTTCGTTAAAATCTTTATCTTCTGCATACTGTTCAATATAACTTTCATGTGTTAATGAAATGTTTTGAAGAATGATTGAAGCATTTGTAGGAGGCCTTGATAACATGTCTTCTACCTTATTATGAATTCCCTTTTTGTACTTAATTACGAGATGAAACTATTGTAAGAGTCCCATCCATCTTAAATGCCTACTTTGTTGTATTTTAGTTTGAGATTGTAAGTATTGAAGTGGCTGATGATCAGTATGTATGACTGTTTCTTTTCCCATTATATAATGTTTCCACTTCTTCACACTCTATACTAAAGCATACAATTCTTTGTCATAAGTGGCAGGTGCGTTACAGAGTCCGAAAGGCATCACAAGCCATTCATACAAACCCTGTTTTGTTTTAAACGCTGTTTTCCAGGCATCATTTTCAGCAACCCAGATTTGATGATACCCACTACGCAGATCCAATTTTGTAAAGTAAGTTGCATGTTTCAACTGATCAATAAAATCATCAATGCGGGGAAGAGGATACCTGTTTTCAATGGTGATTTTGTTAAGGGCCCTATAGTAGATGCACATCCTTCAAGACCCATATTTTTTCGGAACTAAGACTATAGGAGAGCCACAAGGAGAAGTGCTTGGCCGGATGACCCCCTTCTCAATCAGCTCCTGAACCTGATTCTTGATTTCCTCGTTCTGCATTACAGACATTTGGTACATGGCTATGTTCGAGAGTGGCACATCCTGCTGCAAATGTATATCATGCTGAATCTCTCTCTTTGGTGGTAACCCTTTCAGATCTTGAAATAAATCATCATACTCAGAAATATTTTCAATCAGTTCAGATTTATGCTTAGGGTCACACTCTTCAAAATATTTAGAGATCTCATCATTTTTCACCTTAACCATCATTAACACAAAGTTCTTACTAGCATTTACCAGCCTCTTCATTTGTCCTGCAGAAACTATTGCTAGGTTTTTTCTTATCTTATGTGCTCGTACAATATATTCCACACCATCTTTAAAAAGATGATACTTATTCTGCTCTCTATAAAATACTGCTTTTCAGTCATACAAATATGGACTCCCAAGTACTATTCCACATGTCAAGTGGTACTACATCTAGTTCTATGTCATCCATAAACTTTTCAGTGATTGCAAATTTTAATACACATTTCTTTGTAACTTGTAATTGTGTATCATTAGTAACCCAACCAAGAGGATAGGGTTTTTCATGAGGCATAGTAACTAAATGCAATTTCTTAACCACTTCTTCTAATATCAGATTTACTTGTGAACCACTATCAAACAATGTATCAATCTTTGTGTGATTTGTAATGACACGAACATGAAACAATGCACTTCTATTTTTATCATTTGGCTTAGAAGTAGATGGCAGACTTGTACTTGCACTAGAACTCAATTTTGCATCAATGGGAAGTGAGATACTTTTATTCTTACCCTGGATTTCGATGGCTGTAACCTTTATTTCATCACCTGAGTCGGATCCCAAGTCTTGAATAATTGCTGCAGTAGCTTTTGCTTTGCCTTTATCTTTGTTTCCCCTGTACTTCTTTGGCCTTAACTCTGGATGGAGTTTCCAACACTTAGAGACATCATGTCCCTTCTGACAATGCGAACATGTAGGCGTTTCACCCTCTTTCTTAACAGTAGCCATCTTCTTTTTCCCCTTATCTTTTCCTTTCGATTTGCTGTCAAATTTAAATGATTTCTTCACAAAAGCATCATTAGCATGCTTACCCCTAGCTTCTAAATGGGTAGCTTGAACACATACATCATCCAAATTACTAGGGTTAAACATCAACAAAGTATGCTTCAAATAAGAATGCATGCCACCAATGTACTTAAGAAGAGTTTCCTATGTATCTAATGAAACATTCAATGCAATAGCCCTCTTCCTGAATTCATGAGTATAATCTTGAATGATTTGTCCTTTAGCTTGTCTAAACATTTTCCAACTCATGGTTAATTGCTGAATATGTCCTAAAGGATAAAATTGCTTCCTTAATACTTCAATGAATTCATTCCAAACTGAAATAATTTTACCATTTTTTCAAAGATCTTGTTGAATGTTGCTCTCCCACCAAGTAAGAGCCATCCCATGCATCCTTAAAGTGGCCAATTGAATTCTGGAAGGGTCATCATGAATGCCCTACACCCTGCAATATACTTCAAGCTGCTTGATCTAATTGTCTAACTTTTCAGCATCTAAATCTATATTATAAATAGGTAATTCAAATTTCACATCCAATTTGAAATAAGGCATATTAGGATTTGCATTATTCGAATGAGAAGTATGAGAAGAAGAGAAAGTTTGATTAGTTTCAGGAGGATCACCATCACCTCCTACTCCTTTACCCTTTTATTCCTTCTTCACTTCTGCATCTTTGGATGAAGATCCTTCTTCTTTCTTCTTCCTTTCTGCTCGCTCATCGAGTAGAATTTCCATCATGGCTTTCATGCTCATAAAAGCCTCCAGAAACTCAGTTTCTGACATAACAGGTTTTTCCCGTTCTGTATGTCCTTCTTCTTCCCCTCGTGGAGAAGACATGGTTCTTGAGAATTCTCTCCTTGAGCCAATCTCAGGATCTACTTCAACTAATTCTCCTTCACCAAGCTTTAACCTGGACCTGGTAAGCATTCACAAACTTGCACAGCAGTTAACCTACTCTGATACCAAACATGATCCGTCGGACCTCAACTTAAGTGCATTAAAAGTTTATTTAAAGAATGCATTAATCAGTTTGCTGAATTCATCGAATAGCTTTAACAGTTAATTAAATGCTGAAATCTGATATACCAACAACTAAACAGGAAATGAAATAGCAAAATTGAATAGAAATGAGAAACACATGAACAGAGAGTCACAAACACAAAAATTGATAACGGAGTTCACCCCCTCCACTGGGATACGTCTCCGGGTCCCTCTCCAATGGGTACTGATACAATTAATGGTTTCAAAATGGTACAAAATGGTACAAAATGGTTCTGGGATCAACCCCAACAACTGTAAACAGAATGTTGTACGAATTCTTTAAGACCTCTCTTCTAGAAAATTACAATTAGCCTTCGCAAGGCAAAGAAAGCTAAAATATAACAGAGAATGTCGACTCCAAACAGAAACAGCATCTGGACACTTCGCGGCAACTCCCCAAGCTTCTCATAACAGAAAAATGAAGCTCTGTGCTCTAAACAATCTGAGACTCCCTTCACTGGCCAAAATCGTCTTTATAAAAGCGTTTAGTGCGAGGATAAGTAACGAGTTTTCATTACAGCTGTTACCTTCTTTATTATCGTTACAACCATATGCTAAACTGAACCATGCAATCCCGCCAAATCGCTGCACAAGAGTTATGTTACCACGACGTTCCATATCCCCGAAACGTTGCAACTAACTCCATGCACATGTGTTGACTCACAACACGTTGCAATAACCTGCAACCGGGCTATGCCACATGCAACGTAACCATTTGATGTCACCATCAACTTCGCAGCATATAAATGTCACTGCATATAAGGACTTCGCCATATACCTGATTCGCTGTCGCAGCATAAGCCTATCCTCCACGAACTGTTCGATGTTCCACTTGACGGTGCGTAAACTGCGCGGCCCATGCTACAACTGCACGACTCATACGCAACGGGGCGGCTCATGCGCAACTACGCGGCTCACGCGCAACTACGCGGCTCATACAAGTTGCACGCCCATACAAGCTGCGCGATGTTATGTTGAACCATGCAGCCCCTTAAGGTTAGTAACGCACTATGTTTAGCATTTGAGTTAACAACATATGATTAATAACCATTGTACCATATTGGATCAATGTAATCTTTGAAGATGAATAATCCACCAGATCAATAATGGGGTATGGGTACGTGACAGCGTGGTTTCAGAGCTGCAGGTTGCAGCATTGGGCCTGGATGGGCCGGAGAGTAGTGAATAATACCCTCTAATGTTAATTTGTACTACACTATAGTGTGGTATCCAAACTGCGAGTTGTAGCATTGGGCCTAGATGGACCATAAACTAGTCAAGAGTACCCTACATCATGGTATCGAAGGCTATCGGTCACAGCATTGGGTCTAGATAGGCCAGGTGATAGTAAGTAAATAATTTTGATTTTGAATTATTGTGTATCTAATAAATGGTGTTGGTAACACATTGTGAAGAGTCATAGTACATTTGGAAAAGTAAGTGGTGGTTCAGCCATGAGAACCCATGATGGATATGATGCTCAGGATTCCTACAAGCATGCGCGAGATGCCATGGGGGAAAATGTCCGAGTCGGGAATGATGACATCCTAGGAAAAGTTTGATTAAATACCAGGAAGAACAGCATTAGTTGAATGCTGCTATATTGCAGAGTTTGACAGACTTGCAAAGAAAGATAGACTCTGGGCGGGGTACAGTGAAACCCGAAGGCAATAACACCACTACCAGAAGAAGAAGAAGAAGGACTTATATTAAGTCATCTAACTTAGAGGATTCTAATGGGGATTTAAGATATTCTTCTCGCAAGGGAAAGAGGAAGAGGCCCCATAGAGATCACACTTGGGATGAATTTAAGAAGGCTAAACCTCCTACGTTTGATGGTGAGGTGAAGACTGGACAAGAAGCTGAACCTTGGGTTCTTGGAACAAAGAAGTACTTCCAAGTTCATGATTATTCAGGGAACATGAAGGCAAGGGTTGCCATATTCAATCTAAATGGAAGGGCATCCATTTGGTGGGAGCACTTCAAGCAAGTAAGAAAGATTAGTGAAAAGAGACTTAAGTGGAAACAGTTCCAGAAGTATTTCAAGTAGAAATATCTGTCTGACAGGTACTATGATGACAAGATCAAAGAATTCCATGAGCTGAGATTGGGATAGTAGACCATGGAAGAGTATGTGAATAAGTTCTTGGAATTGTTAAGGTATGTCAGGTACATCAAGGATGAGAAAGTGAAAATTAAACGTTTCCTGAATGGATTACCTCAGTCTTACAAAGACAATCGAGTTTTATGAGCCTATAACTCTTGAAGAAACAATTAGGAAGGCTAAGTATTGCTATGAGTAAAGCAAAGGGAAACCTAATTACCATAATACATGGAAGGACAAGAAGAATGAGAAGTTGGATCAAAGAAAGAAAGGTTTCAAACCTTCTAGCTTCAGGAATGAGTAGAAGCAACCATCACAAGCTAAGAAGCAGCCAGCCAGAGTGATGGGAGAGAAACCAAGAGATCCACAGCAGAACAGAGAACCACTCCAATGTTGGAGATGTGGAGGACCCCACATGCACAGGAATTTCCCACTCGAGATTGAGATTGAAAGGCCAGCTTACAATTTTGAAGATGCAGAAATAGTGGGTCAAGTAGCAAGGGTCATCCCTAGGATTTATGTAGCACTGGAGGACCGCCAGGCAAACCACTAGTCCATTGTGGTTGAAGTTACAAGTAAGATTGTTGATCAATTTGTTTCTATCTTGATTGACCCTAGTTCTACTCATAGTTACATTACTCCTAGAGTAGTGGATATTTGTTCCTTTAAGAAAGTAAAGCATAACAAATATTGGTTAGTTCAGTTAGCCACTGGAACTAAGAGAAAGTTTAGTGAAGTGATAGAGAAATGTCCATTGAGTATGAATGGATTGGTCACTTGTGTAGATCTAAATGTTCTACCGCTTGGTTCATATGATGTTCTCATTGGAATGGATTGGTTAGAATATCACTAAGTAAAGATTGATTGTTATAATAAGGCCTTTGAGTGCTTGGATGAAGAAGGAAACTCAAGGATTGTGAAAGGTATTCCAAAGGTGATTTCTGTGAGGTAGGTTTTAGTAATGCAGTTGAAGAAGTTCTATAGGAAAGGTTGATAGTTATGTGCATCTCATATTTTGGAGGCAATAGAGAGTGAAACTCCGAAGTTGGAGGAATTTCATATGTTGTGGGAATTCAGGGATGTGTTTCTTGATGAGATTCTAGGGCTTCCTCCAAAGAGGGACATTGATTTCACAATTGAACTTGTGTCGAGAGCGTCACCTGTGTCCAATACACCCTATAGAATGCACACGCCATAAATGTTAGAGATGAAGATGCAGTTGCAGGAGTTGTTGGAAAAGAAGTATATCAGACCAAGTGTGTCTCCTTGAGGGGCACCAGTTCTATTTGTAAAGAATAAATATGGTACACTCAAGTTGTTTATTGATTTCAGACAGCTAAAAAAAAGTCTCAGTGAAGAATAAATACCCTTTGCCTAGGATTTATGATCTCTTTGATCAAATGAGAGGAGCAAAGGTATTTTCCAATATTGACTTGAGTTCTGGTTACCATCAGGTAAAAATCAAGGATGAAGACATTCATAAGATAGCCTTTAGAACAAGGTATGGGAATTATGAGTTTGTAGTGGTACCATTTGGTCTCACAAATGCACCAGCTACATTTATGTGCCTTATGAATAGTATCTTTAGCATGTATTTGGACAAGTTTGTTCTTGTTTTCCTTGATGACATTCTTGTTTATTCCAAGAATGAGGAAGAGCATGAAGAGCATTTGAGATTGACATTACAATTTCTTCGGGAGCATCATTTGTATGCAAAGCTGAGCAAGTGTGATTTCTACAGAGATAGAATTCGGTATTTGGGTCACATTATCTCCGAGGAGGGTATATCTGTGGACCTTGAAAAGATTGAATCCATTATGGATTGGCCTACTCCAAGAAGTGTGGCAGATGTGAGATATTTTATGGGACTTGCAAGATATTATAGGAGATTCGTTGAGGGATTCTCCAAGGTTGCACATGCCATCACTTCTTTGCAAAAGAAGGGGATAAAGTTTGAATGGACCTCAAGGTGTGAAGAAAGCTTCCAGCAGTTGAAGAATATTCTCACCAGTGCATCAGTATTGAAGGTTGCAGACCCAGAGAAATATTTTGTGGTGTGTATCGATGCATGCAAACAAGGGCTTGGAGGAGTCCTTATGCAAGACAACCATGTTGTATGTTATGAGTCAAGAAAGCTGAAGGAGCATGAGAAGAACTATGCTACTCATGATCTAGAGCTTGTAGCCATAGTACATGCTCTCAATATGTGGAGGCATTTCTTGACGGGTAGAAGATTCAAGCTGAGGACAGACCATTGTGGTCTGAAGTATTTGTTCGATCAACCTACTCTAAATGTTAGGCAAGATAGATGGTTGGATTTTCTATGTGAGTTTGATTTTGAAATCGAACACATAAAAGGAAAAGAGAATAAGGTAGTTGATGCACTCAGCAGGAAGGTTCAAGAAATGCATGTGGCATCTCTTAGTACTTGCCACTCAGATTTGAGGCAGCAAGTTGTTAATCATACTACTAGAGATGAACTGTAGGTGACGGTCAAGGACAAATTGTAGGAGTAGAGTCTTGAAAAGAGGTATGATGGATATAAATTGGAAGAAGATGGACTTCTTACTTATAAAGGCAGGATTTATATTGCAAATGTAGCAGATATGAGGAGATTTGTTGTGGATGAGATCCATCAAGCTACATATTCTGGTCACCTAGGATATCAGAAGACAATTGCTACAACCAGAAAACAGTATTTTTGGCCAGGGATGAAAAGGGACCTGGCTGAGTATATTTCAAGGTGCATGAAATGTCAGTAGGTAAAAGTTGAGCATCAACACGCTGCAGGTTTGTTGCATCCTTTTCTGGTTCTAGCATGGAAATGGGAAATAATTTCCATGGATTTTATTATGGGATTACCAATGACTTGGAGAAAACATGATTCCATCATGGTTGTGGTGGACAAGTTGACAAAGGCAACACATTTTATACCAGTTAAGTCTATGCATAAGACTGATGACATTGCCAAGATCTTCATGAAGGAGATTTTCAAATTGCATGGATTGCCTAAGGCAATAGTCTCTGACTAAGATGTCAAGTTCACTTCCAATTTTTGGAAGGGTTTGTTTGCAGACTTAGGTACAAAGCTAAACTTTAGCGCTGCTTACCATCCTCAAACTGATGGTCAGAGAGAGAGAGAGTTAATCAAGTGCTTGAAGACATGCTTCACATGTATGTGATGGACAAACCAACCAAGTGGGAAGATTATTTACACTTGGTAGAGTTTGCTTATAATAATGGACAACAAGCATCATTAGGGATGAGTCCGTATGAAGCTTTGTATTGCAGAAGGTGTAGAACACCAGTGACTTGGGATAATCCAGTGAATAGGATTGTGCTTGGTCCTGAATTGCTCAAGAAAATGGAGCAAGAGGTTGTAAATATAAGGTGGAATCTAAAAAAAACCCAGGATAGGCAGAAAAGCTATGCTAATAAGCATAGGGTGAATAGAGAGTTCAGTGTTGGGGATCATGTTTACCTCAGAGTGAGGGAAAAGAAGAGTTCCTTGAAGCTAGGAAGTTGTGCCAAGTTGTCCTGTAGATATTGTGGGCCATTTGAAGTGCTTGAAGGAATAGGTCCAATTGCATTGCCTGCTAGCATTAGAGCTCATAATGTTTTTCATGTTTCTTTGCTTAAGAATTATGTACATGATCCTAACCATGTGATAAATTGGGATGTGATTCAGGTGGAACGCAAGGGAGAGTTCTGAATCGAGCCAACGTGCATCCTCGACTTGAAGGTCACCATGCTCCGGAATCGAGCCATAGGATAGGTAAAGGTGCAATGGGAGCACTACGGTCCTGAAAAGGCTACGTGGGAGCTAGAGGATGCCATGTGATTGGCACATCCATTTTTTTCAATTTAGTGGAACACTATGGCGATTCCAGTGTAGCATTTTGTTCAAAATTTTGTAAGCACTGAGGATAGTGCTATTGAAGGCAAAGGGGAATGTAACACCCCAGTTTTGACCCCATTGCATTAACGTATGTGGTGTAAATATTATATCAAATCATGACAAGGAGCTCAAGGCCAAGGCCCTGTCATTGATTGATGTTGGTGTATAGGAAATCATGGTTGATGGCTATGGTTTTTGTGCTAAGTCAAGCATGCTTGTAAACATCATCTAAATATCCAATATAATGAAAACCCATGGCCAGCTATGTCAATGCAATGAACAATGATATGGGGGCATGATTTTCCTAAGGATAAACGGGTGGGAATGTTAACCTTGAGCCTGTTTGGGGAAAATTCATGTGTCTAGGGGAGAACCCATCAGAACTGTCAACTACCCTCTTTCTTTTATTTTCTTCCTAGCCATTTACTCTACCAGGAAGTGGTTGAGGTAGTTATTGCTTGGAAGGGGAAGAGTATGGGCAATTTTGAATGGGGAAAAGCACCCAGCTCTGGAGTGCCATGTTTTGCTTGTAGGGATAGGAAACACCAGAACCGTATGTCAGTTTGATGCATGCATTCACACCTGGTTCCTACTCTCAAATTTTGAGAGCTGCAAGGGCATTCATTCAGAAAGGATTCATGTCATTTGATCAGGTATTCATCACTTTCACTCCCTGGTCATCGTGTAGAAGCGGCATAATAGCAGAGCCTTTATTCTGGGTATGTATCCTTTGCATTCTAAGAATTGTTTTTCCTACACATTGGTAATTGCTGTGTGGTAGTTTTAACCTAAATACAGAGAGTGTATGAGACCCTATTAATCATGTTCTGAGTAATTTGGTGATGTAGAGTCTCCCTGTGGTTGTTGTGTTGTGAACCATGTTTCGGGTCTAATGGTGTACAAGACTTAGGAATGGGAGAGACGTAGAATGTGCTTGATAAACCTGGTGTGGAACCTCACAGTAAGATAAGAGTGGCTAGTGAACCTACCATGTGCATCCTAAAGAGCACTGGAAGGGAAGCTGTAGCCTGAGGGACTGTGGAGCAGAGAAGGGGACACTTCCTTGTGTTTGGTGTGTAGGAAGAGGGGGATCCAGGCCAAATAAATCTTGTGAAGGTGTCCTTAGCTCTATCGATGACCTCACTAGCTTAGCAGTTCTTCCTACCCTTTTCCTTAGAAGCCTAATAAATCCAACTAGAAATATGGCTTGGCTAGTAGCCTGTTAAACCCATTTGTTGGCTTGGTTGTGTCTGTTGCACCTGACCTGGTAAGTAACCTTTGGCTAGGTAGCCTCATAAACCCAGTAGTGAGATGTCTTGACTGTGAATAGTATAATAAACCCATCCATTGGCTTGACTGGTCCTTAAAGGTGAATGTTGGCTTGACTATGAACAGTCTGTGAAACCCAACTGTGAGATGGATTGGCTGAGTGGCCTGTGAAACCCATCTAAGGGATGTTTTTCCCTTACATCCTGTGAAACCCAACTGTGTTGGTTTGGTTGAGTTTAATTGCATCCTTGTCTATGTATGAGTCTGCTAGTGTTCCCTTATCCCTGTAGGAAATCATGCCCAGCTCGGGGGTGGTAGTGCTGCTGAGAGATTAAGGAGCACACTGGCCTATGGTTGGGTGGAATGTTGCAACGACATAGCTAATTGCGGGACAAGATTTATTCAAGATAAGTGTTCTTATCCACATAATTCTCTGTAACTATAATGCTTGCATTGTATTTGCTTGAGGGAATGTGATGAACATGTTGCTATGTTGAGTTATGCTTTGTTTCCTGAGTAACTGCAATTATAGGCATTTATGTATGTTTTTTCTTTAATGCATCTTACTAAGTTACAAGGTAGATTGGCCAGTTTGGTAATGGCCTAGATGATTAGCTCGATCTAAGAACTCAGCTGAAAGGTTGAGTTTTGTGCTAGAAATTCCCATTTTCACAGTTTACGGGATTAAGGATTTTGCAGGATGCGAGATGCAGAACATCGTTTCGCAGATTTTCCTTCCGCAACATGCGCGATGCGGGATGCGGAATGTCATTTCGTAGATTTTTGGTTTCGCATATTTTCTTTCTGCCACTTGTGGGATGCGGGATCGCGGTGTTGCGATTTCCATATTTTCAATCCCGCAAGTTAAGCTTCTATGTCATCGATCTTCATGGGATGATTCTCTGCCGTTGATCTGTTTTCAATGCGGGATGTAGGTTGCGGGAAGTGAGATCGATATTTTGTGTAACTTCCAACCCCAAATCTCAGGATTTCCACACCATTGATTTTTGAGGGTGAATTTTGAACCATTGATTTAGATCTAGTTTGCGAGATCGGTTATGATTGTTGATTTTCGCCGCGTTTTATCTCCGTCGTTCGATCTCCTCTGACATCCTTCCTTGTAGATCGTTAGATTGATCCATGGAAGACAGGAGGTAATGTGACAGTGATGGAAATGTTGAGATGTGGTTCACGGCCATGCCTTGTGTTCGATGAACAGTGAAGGTTCTTGATGAAATTTTTAATTCTGCATGATAAGGGGGTATGGGTACATGACATCCACTCCAACTCAGCACTAGACAATAACAATGATGCATGGCATGTGTACCCCCCCCTTTTTATAATCCTCCATTGGGTCTATTTTTCTTTCGTACATCGTATGGTCATTCAAAGTCTATTTGGGATGTTGATTGCACCATTAGGTTTAGTTTTCCATCCTCTGTATTTTGACAAGACCCTTATCTTGTTCTTTCACTATGATTTTTTAGGCCAATTCCTAGAAGCCACCTAAATTTGCATGCCACCACAAAAATATCCATTATAGATTTTTTGTTAAGCTCTTTTCTGACTCTTAAAAGAATGAAAATATCACCAAGCATGCTTGATTCCTTTCACACTCATTAAAGTATTTGAAAGGCCATCTATATAACCTCGTTTACCTCCTTTTTCGGATTATGTAGACTATCATAAGGAAAAGACCACCTTGGCACATGTAGGCCAGGAACATTTCCCTTTGCATCCTTTTATGATTTATCGAGCATTAGGACCTAACTTTATGACAAATATCATCATGGGTTGTCTTTAAGCTCTTTTTCAACCTTCTCATCAAGAAAATATTTTTGAGCAAACTTGGTTTCATTCATGCTCATAAAAGTATTTGAACGACCGTCCATTCAGTATAGTTTTAACCATTTCTGTCCTGATTGGACTACCAACGGTAAATAAGTCTTCCTTCCCCAAAGGTTGGGAGAGCTCTCCTGCACACACTTTTATCCTTTTTTGGAATCCAAAGACTACATACAAAAAAGATACCACACTGAAGTCTTCTTCCTATTTTTAGACTCTCTAAAAATGAAAACACCATCAAGCATTTACTTTCTTGGGCTCGCTAAAAATTCATGAGATCATGTCATAACGATGTCTTTTGATTCCACCCCATATATTATAGTTCAACAACATTCCCCCATTGGTTCACCTTTGTTCAGAGTATTCTGTGATGAGTCTTCCTTGGATCCCTTGGATATCACTAGTCCAGTTACCTCCCTCGGTGTTTCCCCTCTGTAGTTACATTCCCGATATTACAGCTATAATCCTTCTCCCGTGAGTCATATTCATTTGCTACTAGGTCATCCTTGCTGTCATACTCTGAACAACAGAAGTTTGAGTCACCCGTACTCCCCCTTCCCTTGTTCCCCCATTCAATGTGTTAGTCCCCACATTGGTCCACATCTTTGGTTATCCCCTCGCACTTCTAGTCAAGGACACATCATTGCCTTGGTTAGTTGTAGGTCTCCTTCTATTGACAACAAAACATCTATTCTATAGGATAGACACAAAGGTCCCTATATCCTGGCTTCATCCACTTCATCGATGAGTTCCTTGGACCACTTCAGAGGAGTCATTAGTGCCTATCAAGATGTTTGTGTCTTGTTACCACCTAAGTTGTACTTAGTGGTTTTTTATCAAGTGAGCCTGGTGAACTGGACAAGGATAACTTGTTTGGACTTCAAAGAACCTTCATTCTTGCTTCTGGGAAGCTTTGTTGTACTATATCACATGTTCATACCCCATGGGGGAATTGTAATAAATGTTCTAGCATGATAGTTTCTGTAAAAGACTTGGTCTCTTAGACTTTATTTGTCAATCCGATCAGCCCAGGGTGTTTTTTCGCTTGGTTATTATTGGTTGTTGAATAAACGACTGATAATTTCTGAGTTTTTCACTCCATACCTTCCAAAGTTGGGGTGGTCGGCTTGGCATTTAGGCCTATTGAGGTTATTAGAGTCTATGTGTCAATGTATAAGCATGCTAGACATCATGGTCGAGTCATATGAACATGTCTAAGTCCCCCTAGGTTTTTTCAATTTTTCAATTATTTAGTTTTTTCAGTGTTTTTTATTAAAATTTAATTTTTCCAAAACTTAGGCTATTTTTTAATAGTTTAATTGGAAAAATTGATTTTGTAATAAAAGTGGGCCAAATAATCAATTTCAGTCATGTAGGTGCTCATTTTCAAGCTAAGAGCACCATGTAAACCCATGGACCCACTATTTCCTAGTTTTGAGTGATTTTCCATCACTCAGGTCAAAAAGCCCCCAAAAATCAATTATTTATGATTTTAATTAATAAATTGATGAATAATGGAGCAAATCCAAAATCATAAATCAGTGGATTCTCAGCCGATTTGATTGAAATTGGTCAGATCTGAAGCAGATTGACTAGATATGACAAATCCTTGACTGAAGGAGGTGATCAAATCAGATCCAGAGTTGATCTTCAGCATCCTTTATGGGGAATTTTTCCCTCCCTCTCTCCTCAACACGTTTTGGCTCATCTGGATGAGTTTTGGTGGATGCTTCAGTCAACAGGTTGAGGTGTCAGTCAAATCAGCTATCTGATTGACAATTGCACTCAGTGAGACTTAGATCTAGCTCAGTTAGACATAGATCAAGCATTGATGGACTCTCCATCAGCATATTTGGTCTATCTTGTTGGGATTTTCACCCCCCCTGGGCTGGATCTCCTGGTTTTTGTATATATCCAAGCACAACAGCCTCTTCCAAGATAGTTAGAGTTGGATTGAAGGGCTTGCTATTGTAATACTGTTGTAATCTTTTGATTGTTAAAATAAAGAAGCTTTGGAGGCCAAATGGTGTAATGCTCTCATATGTGTGGATTAAGCATTGTCTTATGGCCATTGATGTTGTCGGCTTTTCTCTCAATTTCTGCATCTGAACCCTGTCTGGCTTGAACAATTCAGTTGAATCAATAGGAGTATAGTTGGACAAGTAAGTTTACTTGTTTTTCTTATATCTCATAGCATATATGTTAGAATATCTAGATTATACATGTTTAATAAGTTTATTTACATGTAATTCTTGTCTCTTTTTTCATATATATATCCAGATCTCAAGAGGTTTCATGCAAGATTGTGTGCTTAGCCTTCAGGTAATAAGGATTGGATGAGCTGTGGATCTAGTTTGACTCCATTGTATATCCAAAAGCTTTGTGAAGACATTGCCCCTCTGTACTCCACTAACAAGTTTCCATTGCAGATCTGCTTCAACAACAAGCACTTCTCTTCTCCTTTTCCTCATTCAAAATCAATTTTCTTACCTGGTTACTGTGTTCAAAAGCTTTGTTATCATTTGTATCTGTTATATCAAAGTAAAATTTACATATATATGATATTTCAAAGCTTATAGTCTAGATCTCAATTCTGAAAAGTATCATTAATCCTTCTAGATCTAGCATAAGGAAATCGTCCTTTTTGCATGGAATTTTAAAGAGAATTTGTAGCTTGCATGCATTAGATTTCTATTTTCTGTTATAAAAGATAAATATAGAAATCAGTGCACATCATATTGGCTGCCTAAAAGGCAAGCCAAGATCCCAAGGAAAGCTTGCTTTCCTTGGTTCCCTTTTTACCTTTTTTAACTAGTTTTTATTTAGCTTTTTTTGGTTAAACGTAAGCTGACCCAAAGGTACTTTCAGAGTGCTTTTGGGCATATTTAAGTATAATTATCTTGATTTTTTTAGCAGGAATAACAGAAAAGAGGAGTATCTTCTGTTCGAAAGTGACTTTTGGGCCTTCTGAATCCCCCAGGGGTTTCCTTTTTTGACTGAAATCTTTAATTTTTGCACTTTGTAAGCTCTTGGTTTCATTCTATATAAGAATCATGAGGAATCATATCAGTTTGCTGATATTGTAACCACTGGTAATAAAAATAATTTTGAATAGGCTCTTTCGAGACCATTCCCCATCCCCCCTTGGGGGATTTGCGTCCGTGTCATTTTTTTATTTTTGTTCATCTTTTTTCAATCTAGCGTAGTATTAATCTGCAGGGTAGTATACTTTGATTTAAAATCAGTTTCATATTCCATTTCTATTGGTTTCAAAGTAACTTTAATACTTACCCCACAAGCCTCCTTTTGAGCCGAAAGGTGAAGAAAGGTTCGTGCTAGTCTAATTAGAAAATTTTGGTTTGTTTATCCTTTTATGTTTCATTTTCTATTGTCATTTGCTTCAGTAACCATAATAAAATCAACCCCTCCTTGATTCCCCAATTGAGGTCCACTTGGACCAAAAGAGGTTCCTGGAGGGTTTTCTTTTTAACAAGAACATCCATCTCAAAATTTACTAAAATTGACAAGACTCTGGTGTGTATGCTCTGCACTTGGCTGCGGTTCGTCTGATCAGTAAAGCTGTATCAAAATAATTTGAGTGACTAGTATAATTAGGATTCACTCTCCCAAATTGACAAACCATCAAGTGAAAATTCAACACCTAGATCAAACCATTACGGTGGCAAAATACCCAAAGGAAGCAGGAACTTTTGAAAAGTGACCACAGGGCACCAATCTCTGTCACACCCTAATGGGTGCGTTATGAACAATATCCCCAGAGACTCCATTCAGCCCACATATTCCTTGCAGGTAGCCGTGAAGGTTTAGTTTTGGACATACTCCAAGTACTCTCGGGTATATCTGGAGTCCCCCCTTAGCCTAATTTAAACAACTCATACTTCAATTTTAACTTAAAACATACCAAGATGCAATCGCAAAAAATTCACTCCAAGCACATGCAAGCATATTGATCTTTTGATTTGAGTCCATTTTAAGGCACTGGTCATTTTTGCTTTATATATATATATTGTGTATCAACTTTGTGTTTTCATGTGTTTATCTTCGTATCTTGTCATCATTAATTGTTTATAGTTAAAATATTCAAACTCCTAAATAATTGATTCAGTTCAACATCACCCCACTTTGAAATCATCCTTAGTAACTTAGTAGGGTCTACCCCCCTTGGCTTCGTTAGGAGTTGAGCCTAAACGGAGGAGTCAAGAACAAGGTGACAGCCTTGACTTGAGACTTGCCCCCAAGGACACATCGAGTGGCTTGAAGATTAAGGTGACAGCCTTGACTCGAGACTTACCCCCAAGGACACACCAAGTGGCTTGAAGATTTCTGCCACGTGGGCCCAGGTGTGTGAAAGGAGGCAACATGTCTCACGTGCTTGACTTTAGTAACATCATTGCACCATTGAGATTTGTGGAGGTCTCCATAAACAAGGTGAGTCCTATGTCGCTGATGAGTGGAGTCGAGTGAGGATGATTTGTGTCGATGACGAGTGGTGTCAAGTGAACCGTGCTGCAGGGGCTCGCCCCTGAGGCGTCGAGAATGTCTCGGGGACTCAATGGTGACAGATGGTGTCAAATTTCTGTGGGTTGAGGTGAGTAAAAAAATAGCTCAAAAATCCTAATGCAACCGAGTGTGCAGAAGGAGAGCTCGAAAAGAAGTGCCACACACAAGGGGGGCAAAACTTCTTAATTAACAATGATACTGAATAACTGAATTCAACACTACAAAATTTTCTGAATAAAAATGCTAGAATTTTTTAAAAGATGCTAAAAAAGGAAACAGAAAAGGATGTAGGGAAGTAGGGCTGCAGGTAGAACAGATGGCTGTGCAGGTGCAGAAAATATTGCAGCAAAGGGGCTGGGTTCAAAAAACAGTAAGATATGCAGAAAGCAGACCACGGGTTTGAGAAAAAAGTGAGCAGTCAGACCACGGGTTTGAAAGGAACAGGCGCGGCCAGGTCGCGGCTTTCTGGTCGACAGAAGCGGTTTGATCACGGGGAAGGGGCTGAACGGCGCAGTCGGGACGCGGGAAAATGGCCGACAGGCGTGGTCGGGTCCCAGCTAAGGGGCTGAAATGCGCAGTCGAGACGTGGGAAAAGGGGTGACAGGCGCGAGCGAATCGCAGCTAAGAAGATGAAACGCGCGGTCGGGACGCAGGAAAACGGCCAATCAGGCGCGTTTAGATAGCAGCAAACAGGCTGATTAGCCACGGCCGGATCGCAGGTAACAGACTTGAATCTGCCGGCAGGGTGCCGAAAACGGTCTAAGAGCCGCGGTCGGGTCACAAGTAAAGGCCTGAAAGACGCGGTCGGGATGCAACTGTGGAGGGAAAAAACGCGGTTTACGGCGGTCGAAAATGACAGCCGAAAGGAAAAATGGAAAAACAATTGCAAAAAACTAAATAAACAGCGGAGTCGCCAAAACTGTAGCTAGGGTTTTACCCCTAGCTTGTGCGAATGAGCACCTACTAAGGAGAAGTGACTCCTTAGTAGCAGTTCAGTAAAATGGAAATAAAAATGCTAAACAGAAATGAAAACTAATCTAAAACACATACATGAAACAAAACAGCAAAATGTAAAGAATGGTTTTTTATTGATATTACCTCCGGTGTGGAGGTTGGTGAAGCCCTTTGCGCTGATTTGAGAGGTTGCTTCGAGCTCCAGCTGCTCCTTCTCTTTCTCCGATGGTGGAAATGGGCCAAAAGGGGCTCTCAATGGTGAAAGTAGCTCAAAGGGTGAGCTAGGGTTTCAAGAGCAATTTTGGCAGAGTAAGGGTGCTTATGATTGTGGATGTGAAATGAGGGGTCTCCATCACTTATTTATAGTTTTTTAGTGGTGGAGTGCTGGCCCATGGTTTTTGGAAACCATGTGGTTTAGGGCAGTTGTTTAGGGTTTTTCCTCCTTTTCCTCATTATTTTATATTTTTCTTCCCTTTTGGGGGATTTTTGCTATATTTAGAGGAATTTTGGATATTTTTGGAGGAAAAAAGGGGTTTTTTGGCCTTTTGGAGGCATTATAGGCCTTTTGGAGGCTTTTTGGTGGTTTTATGGCCTTTTGGAGGCATTTTTAGGCCTTTTGGAGGCTTTTTAGTGGGATTTTCAGGGTTTTCAAGGGAAATATGGTAGGAAAATGGACGAATGAGCTATGTAGTGGGGTAGATGAGGTAGTGAACACTTTTTGGGTGTCAACAGGCCCATTTTCTGAAAAGAGGGTATAATTTTCATGCTTTTTTGTTTTTATTTAGTTTAGTTGTATTTTCTTATCAGTTTTTGTTTACTAATATTGTTATTTGTTGTAGATTTCTCCACACAAACTCTACGCTCATGTCCCATTGACAGAAGGGAGGTGCTTTTGCACGTAGCAGGGGTGGAAAACCTGCTATAACTTTAATGCTCAAAATAAAAGTAACTAAGTTATTCTCTTAAGTAATTACTCCAACTCTGATCCTATTTGGCTAGATGAAGACCTTTCTCAAGCTAGCATGTACAAAAGAAGTTCTGAAGAACTAGGTGAACATTTTTTCAGTTCTAATTTAGTTAAGCTTTGTAGTTTTCAAGATCTACTAATTTTAAATGGTCTAATGAAGTGGTCAAATCCTATCCAAATGACTTGTATACATGGGATTAGCAGTAGTTTGATAGATTATGTAATATATGATATCAATTTATACAATAAAATAATAAATTTTGACATCTTAAATAAACATCAACCTGATTCAAATCATAGATCTTTAATTGTAACTCTTAATTTTTCTATGCATAGAAATCGCATAGAAGAAAATTATCATAGCTAAAAGCACTTGACCACTAGTACAAAATCAGATATTTAAGTGACCAAAATCCACATATAAATTACCACTTTTGATTTGGTGATCATTAGTGGCTAATTTCTTGTCTCCTATCATGTGACAAAAAATGTGGTCATATTTAGTTTGGTCATTTATAGATTGTCTTGTGGTCATTAATTTGTTCATGTATTAATCATTAATTGTCATAATTAATGATCAAATATATGACCAAATCAATGACCAAAAATATTTAATGACTACAAGAAAAGATATAAATGACCAAACTATATATGACTATATTTTTTGTTGCGTGGTAAGAGACCAAAAATTAGCTACGAAAACTGTCATCTGGTCATTTATATGCGAATGTTTGTCTTTTCTTGGTCACTTATTTCTCATTTTTGGGTCACTTATCTCTTTTTTTTTGTCACTAATTATGTTGTTTTTAGTCATTTTATATGTGAATTTTGGTCATTTTTTTTGTTCACTTAACTTTAATTGTTTAGTCACTTATCTCTCATTGTATGGTCACTTATGTCTATTTTTTTGTCATTAATTTAGTTGTTTTTAACCAATATTGAAATATCATTGAGGCACGGAGGAATGGAACCACCAACCTCTTACTTGTAAGGCATGTGCTCTTCCATTGAGCTAGCATCCTTTAAGAATTTGGGAACCTAACTTACAAGTTCCTCTATAATGGTAAAAAAGATATAATGAGAACCTAACATACAAAGTACTCTATAATGGTAATTTTGAAAGAATACAATGTGTATTTTTTCCCAAACAAACCTTACCAAGTCTGGATATATTCAAACCCAAACCCACATTAAGTTCCATTCCCAAGTTACACCTAATACAAGCTAGGTGCACACAACCAACTTATGCATTTTCGAAATATTTAGAAAAAAATTATTTTCAAAACCTTAAATAACTTATGAACAATATGAAAAAAAATGTTAAACACCTTCAAATCTACTTTGATGTATGTGTATTTATTATGCCACATAATATACTATACTGATTGGGTAACCAATTGTGAAAACCCATTAGTATATATGTCATTGCATTGGATATATAGTCTATTGTAGTCTATTGTAGTCCATATATAGTCTATGTGTCAATTTTTCCTTATCAAATTCCCACAACCTTATCATTTGGTACTTTGTATGGTTCAAAGTTGAACAAATAGTCCAAGTTGTTAAATTTTAGTTTTCTCCATCTATCGATTATTGGTTTCCCTAATAAATATCTTAATTGGAAAAGTTACTAGGTAGAGTATCCACCGCGAGATAAAGGCCACAATGGAGAAAGCAGGATGCTTGAGTCAAGCCTTCCATTTGGTCACATATATCACACACCCCAAATGTTCAACAATATTGTCGATTTGTAACCAGGAATATTTCACCTTCTACAGACAGAAGTTGTTCCTCTGGTCTGAATGGTTCAGATCCAGAACAAATGAGTGAAGGGCAAAGTATGAAGACCTTCCTTGGATGTCGTAGACACCTGGAATCTACTTTGATAGTGAACCTATGTACCTGCAAACAGATCAAACATGCAAACACATCAAAGCTACCAAAAAATCATCTACTTGTCCATGTTAGTGACTAAGGAATCTAACTACATGTACATGCGAAATCAAAACAAAAGTAATGTGGGATGGAAATCAGCTTTGCATTAAATATGTATGGAGAATTTTACAACCAATGAAGCCTTAGTGTCGACAAGCATCCCCATGAGACAAACACTTCATCCCCATAGCTCCAACTTTCCTCTCTATGCTCTCCAATGGCTTGGGCCAAGTGGTCAATCCAACAACATAACAATACCTCTATACTTCTCCCCCTCAACCATGGACATGAGCTTGCATTTATAAGGCTCAATGGATAGTAATGGTTGAGAGATTTGTGGATGAGGTGGCCTCTAAGATCCTATGATGGGGGATCTCAAGCTCAACTAACCCACAATGATAGAGATAAGGGGGGACACGAAGACTTGTGATCTACAAACCTCGAGAAACTTCTCTTTTTCCCCTTTTACTTGGGGTATCGCTTTTATCCTCTTATGACAGAGCAGTTTAGATGAGAAACGCTTATGGACCAAAGGCCACAGGTGGTGACACCACTTATGGAAAACAGGATGCAGGCGGTGCGAGCAAGGTACTACTCATGGTTCACAGGGAAAGCACAGTGCTGAGTATTTCCATGTAGAATTGACAGACAACATGGGGTTTCCACTCCAAGTGATGGGATTAAGGGAAAACATGTAAGTCAAGAGTCTTATAACATGGTGGTGACAAGATTTGGGTATAACAAAATGCCCCCCCAAAGCATGAGTCTTAGAGGGATACGATAAATGAGAGCATTGAGAGAACAAGTTGTCGCTTCGAGGTGAAAATGTCAGCTCGATCAGAGCATATCGTCAAGTAGGAAACTGTAGTACGTCAATATTTTTTGACTCATAGACACAAGTAACCAACCCATGGCTATTGATCCATGGGAGGAATAAACAAGCATGGATACTAGAATGCAGCGTAGATCCATGTGATAGAGGACTCAAACTTGGACATAGCTACCAGACATACAACGTAGATCTATGTCATACAGACGCAAATTTGAGCATAGCCACGACCAAAAAAATGTGGATCCATGCTAGATATATAAAACTATATCGCAAACTGGAGAAAATCAATGAGAACTTAAACAAATACCCAAGGTCTTCATCTTGTCTTCTGCAAAGTACGATTCTATCCATGTGATTACAATGATCTGAAGTCGAACATGGTAAAAACCACTTGCTTAGCAGCCAATGATGTGAACTATTAACAAGTCCGAGGGAGATCACCATTGATGTCAATGATTCCCAAGGTACCCTAGTACAATCCACTGAGTGTGAATAGATGTCCTGATGTCGAACACCCAGTCGATTCTATTGATCAAAGGTCAATGATGTGAACCTATGTCGAGAGCAAGAGAATCTTGCATTAAGGCATACAGGTCTGAAGGTACTAAGTTTTTGTTTCTAAGACTATTCCCTGGATGATGAGCTGATGTTGATGGGGATAGTCTCATCGAAGGAGGGCCATGATGAGTCCCACATCGATGACAAAAAACTCGGAACATAGTTCTGGAATGATGTAAATGTAGTAACCATAGGACTGACTCAAAAGTACTTACACAGAGACCATTTTGACTGTAGAGGAAAAACTTCTTCAACTTCCCTTTGAACATCGGGCGGCATGACAAAAGACTTGGCAGCATGACTAAATGGGACAAACGCCTGAGTGCGATAGTGGAAAATGCATTCTTTTGAAAGACTCAAAGGAGTGGCAGACTCATGAAAGTGAATCATCATGGAGATCAGCTGAATACCCAATTGACTGAAATGATATGCAGACAAGTGCCATTTTCAAAGGTAACGACAAACTACTGAAATTTATTTGCAAAATGGTTCCCTTCCCATTTTCCCCATCATGATTGATGAGTGCCTCTTTTCAGTTTTACGAGTTCAAAGAGGTAACAAACACTCAGTATAGCTCGTCCAAAGACAAGTCCAAACTCATATGTTTTACGAACCTGAGAGGGGAGGGGTTCATTCCCATAATGGGTCTCTCAATGTTTAATTTCACGAGTCCAATGAAAGAAAACTCGATATCGTTCATGTTTAGAGAGTCTAAAAAACCACGAAAGAAGACTCCAAAGGGTCCTTTTTCATATGATTTAGTCCCTAAGGCCCGAAAAAGTGTAAAATCATACCTTAGAGAACTCTTCCGGTCATGGTTGGCTAGAGTGTTCCTTTTTCGTAAATAGTCTATCCGAACCGAAAAAGAGATAACCTACCATAGTAGAAACAACTCTTCAAATGCTTTAACAAGCGTGAAGAATACAAGATCTCTCGACAATATTGTCATATTTAGGGAGCCTAAAAAGAGTTTAAAGAAGACTCCATTAGACTTTTTCATGTTTGAATCCAAAGCATGAAAAATTAATAAACTAAGCTCAAACCAAATTTCATGTTTTAACCAGAGCACGAAAAATGAAAAGTAAGCTCAACACCATCTTATTGTTTTTAACGAGCTTGAAGATCAGTTGAAAGAATGCTTGAAGATTGGTTTCATTTTTACGCAAGCTCGAAACCAATGGGTAAACTATGCTTGAAAAAATCCCATTAACATGATATACATAGGTTGGAATCTTTCCCCCAGCATGATTTCTAGCGAAGCTTACCCCTAACATGGTTGCTAGGGGCTCGACATGCCCCCCAAGATTCGTTTCATCTGACAATTCTTCTTCCATACCCAACATAAAAACCTAGTTACTAATGTGAAAATGTTCACCAGGGGGGTAGGAAGAATGAGAATCAGACAGGTGAAAAGAAGGTTCGAGTTCTAACTAAAGGGAAGACTCGAATCAAGGGAAGGGGATATGTTTTGCTTTTACACAAGCTTGAAACAGTAGGTAACTATGCTTGGAAGATGGTTTCATTTTTATGCAAGACTGAAACCAAAAGGTAAACTATTCTTAAGGAGATTCGTTTCATTTTTTAATGAGCTTGACATAGAATGGGAACTTTGCTCACCACATGGTTTCATTTTTTTGCAAGCTTAAAACCAAAAAGTAAACTATGCTTAAGGAGTGGTTTTATTTTTTAACGAGCTTGAAACCAAAAGTAAACTATGCTCTCAAGTATCTATTTCATTTTTTAATGAGCTTGACATAGAATGGGAACTTTTCTCACAACCCATTTCATTTTTTAACGAGCTTGACACAGAATGGGAACTATGCTCGCAAACCTACTCCTACCCAACATGATATCCAGAGGTCAGTAGGTTGCCCCCATTTCATAAAAACCAGCGGCTTAACTCCAATATGATATCGATAGACTAGATCCATTCCCCCCATTTTACCTATGATGGGAAGAAGCTAACTAGAATAAGGGGAAGGAATCACAAGAACATGCGGCACATTCAGGGTAGTCTGATTACTAGGAGTGATGTGATGGTTAGGTGTAAAAAAATAAAGCTGATCAATGGTCACAATCTTCCCATCATGGGGAAAATGCATAAATCTAAAGAGTGTGGACAGTATGGCTTTCATGGCATAAATATAATCATGTCCAAGGAGAATATTAAAATCTAAAGGACCTTGGACCACCATAACATCAATACAGACAGTTTTCCCTCCTAATGTAATAGGAAAATAAGGAAGGGTCCCTAAAGGTGCAATAGGTCTTCGATTAAAAGCCAGTATCTGATTGGTGACTGGCATAAGTTGAGGAAAACCTAAAGCTTGCCAAGCAGTTGAGGATAGAAAACTAACAGAAGCCCCTTCATCAACAATAATACGAAGTATCTTCCTAGCAGTAACATTCACAACTATCTGGAAAGGAACACTCGAATGATGACGAGACTCTATTAGGTTACTCCAGTCAAAGGAAATAACCTCACTACTCGGAGAGGGTTCTGTCAAAATAGACAAAATTTCCTCTTGTCGAGAACAATCAGAACAAAGCATAAAAACTTCAACAGGATTTAGTTCATTGTCTACTTGAAGAGAATAACAAGATGAAGATTTGGTCAAAGAGATTACTTCAGTCTTAACACTCTCTGATGAAAGAGTGGGATCAGGTGGAAATGACATTGACTCAACCACTTCACTCTCCGAAGGAAGAGTGGGATGAATTATAGATGAAACTGAATCGATCACTTGGTCAACCAGTGAGGAATCGAGGGATAACTTACTATCACTTGTTGGAATCACCTGTTGATGATCAATAATAATTTCCAACTGATGCGAAGCTTCATCCATGCCTGGACAAATAAAAGTACGATGCATATCCTTGCATATCAAACAAGGATCCAAGACTTTACCCTTACTACCTTTTACCAATGGGTCACTGGTTGAGGGAGTATCGTCAACATGATGATCAGAGGTTGATGACACAAACGGTTTGGAATTTTTATACCACTCTTCTTGTACACGGGAGAGACCAGGACACTCCTTAAGAAGGTGGTCCCCCTTCCAAAGCTTACAAGGGAACTTGGGTTTTCCAAGTGTTCTCTTAGAACAAGCACCATCAAGAGCAGATGGTGGCTGCTTTTTCTCTTTCTTATCCTTCTTCTTCTTTTTACCCCTTCCTTTCTTCTTCTTCTTATCCACATGACTACTAACCATAGAGCTTTGGTCAAGCAAGGAAGAAGAAAGGGATGAAGCAACAACCGATGAAAAAGGAGAGGGATTAGGTTGAGGTCGATCCTCTCCCAGAGGAGAGGTGACATTTGAGACACTAGGTGTAACAGGAATTACCAAATTAAACAGCCAAACCGGTAATCCTATAGTTAACCTAGGAAGATTTAGAGTGGCAATAAAGGGAGGACCAATACCTTCACTTTGAGGGAATACAAAAGGTACACCTTGGAAAGGGATATCTTGATTGGTAGTCCAATATGGGGATGCCATATCTAAAATATCTAAAAATCCCCTAACTACCACACACAAGAAAGTACTACTCAAACTAAAAGCAATAAGAAAACATGTGAAAGGAGTGGATAAGAGTCAGGAACCTCACAGGACAAGCCAAAAGGATAACTCAGATGGTTTGAGGATTCCTAAAAGGGTCTCCCGATATATGCAAGGTACATTGGAGCTCAAATCGGTAGTAGTACTATCTAATGCACAACCACTCACAAGGGTCATTCTGATATATAATCGAGTACGTGAAGTACCTTTCTATATACCTCGAGGGTATGTGAAACGTTGTTCGATATACCAATAGTACGTGGAAGAACCGCGCAAGTCCTGGGATGTAGTGTGGACAAAGTAATGACAGCTCCTACATTTTATGATGCCCAAACACGTCACTAACTTATCACTCAAATTGATAAAATTTTTAACCTAGTACTACCATTAATTTTATCTTGTGCGTTTAGGTGGAACCATGGAGTGAAAACTTGAAATTAAAAAATATGCACACTAATCTATATGATAATGCAAGTTTTCATCTTCAATGAAATTCTACCTAAGAGAGGGAGAGAGATTCACTTTTTCTTCCCAAAAATGCACACCCAAATTTAAATGCAATTCTATCTTTTCAAACAAAAAGTGAAATATCAATGCACCCCAAACAATCTTCAAAGCAAATAAGAAAGAGATCTAGAGAAAATCAAACATAAATAAACCAAAAATGTTTCCTATCTTTTCATGCTTGAAAAAGATGCATAAAACCTTAATGGAAAGACGATTTCACTAACATTTTCAAACAAAACTAACTCTAATGGACGCAAAGCTGAAAACATATATTTCTTCTTAATGAAAGTAAGATCTAGAATTTCAAACAATCATGCACAAAACAAGAAGAAAAACATTCAACAACGCTTGGGAATAAAGAAAAGGAGAGAGAAGACTAAAACTTCTCTTTGAAACAGACAAGGAAACGAAGAACCAATCTTTTCCACCAAGTCACTGAAAAAATTAGCATGCAAAAGGAAACGAAGAATCACCCAAGCAAAGAAAGACTCAAAACAACATTGATCACTCACGCATTCCAAGTCCAAAACAAACCAAAACCTACTCATGAAAATAAAATGTATATTTCCAATTCCAATGAATAATATCTACATAAAAGAGCAAGAGGTTTGAAGCAAAGAAAATAATGTATAATCTAATGCAAGAAACACAAACTCTCTTTGAATGTAGTGAGAATACAACAATCAAAGCGACTACATAATACACAATTCATGGCCCCTCCTGGCCATGAGGGAGCAACTTTTTTTCAAAAATACACTTCATTTTCATCAAAAAGCAAGCCAAAAACACACAAAAAATCAAAACACAAAGTTTGGAACAGGGCCTACCTGGCATCGCGCTGGAGGGGTCTTGACAGAGCGATTTTGGATGAGCACTACTTCTTGATAATAGGACTGAGGTGATGGCACCACTTACTACAAATAGGTTTCAGGCAGTGGCACTGCTTCTCGCCAACAGCATAAGAGTGGTTCCCTGTATAGATCGAAAACACAAAGGAGAATGACAAATCAAGTTAGAAATTGATTAGATCAAGGCAAAAATTGATGGATTGACAGTAAAAAAGAGCATAAAAAGCCAAAATAATTCAAATCTAAAAGTTTCAAACCAAAATTCACTGAGTCAGATGGAAAATCTGACTGAAGAAGGTTGGAGATGGAGCCTGGATTCGGACAAGAGTTCAAGAACTAAGGAAGATTAGATCAACTGATATATGTATCTAGTCCCTAGTAGAGTCGCCAGATTTGTAACCAGGAATATTTCACCTTCTATGGACAGAAGTTGTTCCTCTGGTCTGAATGGTTCAGATCCAGAACAAATGAGTGAACGACAAAGTATGAAGACCTTCCATGGATGTCGTAGACACCTGGAATGCTGCTTCGATAATGAACCTATGTACCTGCAAACAGATCAAACATGCAAACACATCAAATCTACCAGAAAATAATCTACTTGTACATGTTAGTGACTAAGGAATCTAACAACATGTACATGTGAAATCAAAACAACATTAATGTGGGACAGAAATCATCTTTGCATTAAAGATGTATGGAGAAGTTTACAACCAATGAATCCTTAGTGTCAACAAGAATCTCCATGAGACAAACACTTCATCCCCATAAGCTCCAAATTTTCTCTCTATGCTCTCCAATGGCTTGGGCCAAGTGGTCAATCCAACAGCATAACAATACCTCTATAGTTCTCCCCCTCAACTATGGACATGAGCTTGTATTTATAAGGCTCAATGGATAGGAATGGTTGAGAGATTTGTGGATGAGGTGGCCTCTAAGATCCTATGATGGGGGATCTCGAGCTCAACTAACCCACAATCATAGGGATAAGGGAGGACACAAGGCTCATGATCTAGAAGCCTCGAGAAACTTCTCTTTTTCCCATTTTACCCAGGGTACCACTTTTCTCCTCTTATGACAGAGCGGTTTAGATGAGAAACTCTTATGGACCAAAGGCCACAGGTGGTAGCACTGCTTATGGCAAACAAGATGCAGGTGGTGCAAGAAAAGTACTTCTCATGGTTCATAGGGAAAGTACGGTGCTGAGTATTTTCAAGTAGAATCAATAGACAACATGTGGTTTCCACTCCAAGTGCGGGAATCACATGTAAGTCAAGATTCTTATCACATGGTTGTGAAAAGATTTGGGTATAACAGAGTTGTTCAATTTTCAATTATCCTCCCAGACTAAACCCAAGAAGCTAGCATGAACCTCATAGAAATGATTGAATGGATGATAAATGGAGACACACCAACGATCCTAAGAATTAAGTTATTAAATACAACATTCTCACCCTCTATTTAATAGTCCACCAAATGTATTACATTGGCATATCTCTTATGCGAGATTTCTCTCTCCCTAAACCTTAATGTAGGATGCCGGTAATAGATGAAGAAATCTTGATCCATGGTGATGAAGAGTCCTAGATATAACCTATTGATAGTTTATATACTAATGATTATGATTTAGAAAGTAAGTTCTTAGACTCACAACATAAGGATGACTCTTTGATCATCCCCAATGACTGGGAATGTCATATAAATGGAACTAACAAAGCTATGTTTAGTGAAGGAGTGTTACCAGATACTTCAAGGTTTATAGTGAATGAGGATATTGTATAGATGTCTCCATCCTTTTTGGTCCATAACTAAGAAGATCCTTTGCTAGTTGGGCATATTCAAATATACATGAAATTTGAATGCATGGAGGCTAGTGATAATGGGATTATTTCTTTGGGAAATAGTCAAATTATTTTTCCTAAGAACACAAGTCAAAGGCTAAAAGGCTCATAGGCATCAATAAGTTCAAATAAGGTCAATTCTAGCAGTAAGAATGCTACACACATTAACTTGTTTTCCTATTTGAATGGTTTTGAAAGACATCAAATAAGAGAGATACAAATGAGGTTGAAGGAAAAATAACATGATATATCCCAAGATAAAGAAGGTTTGAAAGTTATAGTGGCCTATGCACACTATTTTCTTCTATGAACATGGAACAAAGAATTCATGGTTTTAGGGGGGGGGATGTTTATGTGGTGTCAATGTTGAAATGAGTCAAAGTATTGAATCTAGATGGTTAAGACATTGATGGAAAAAGACAATTTATTTTTTCAAAACAAGTGCATCATCTTCTTCACCATATTACAAGAATTGATAATTTATGTAATATGTATGAAGTTTGGACACCTTGTCTATGATTCCCTACAAAAATATTCTTCAAGTTCCTAATACTTCTCCTGGAAAGATTGAGTTAATTTTAAGCTAATTGGTATTCCCATTGAGTCACTTGTCAGTCATATCAATCATTGCAGACCCATTTATGGTCCACATTTAGTCTATCTGGGGTTAGACTCGCCGCAAATTGTTAGGATAGAAGAAATCCATTTTGATTAGTAGTGAGACTAGAATGTTGAGGAAAAGTTATCCATAATGGAAGTTAATGTTTAAACAATTATTTGCTTCACCTTCAATCCCACAACCCCTCACCTCTGCCTAGTGGATACACACATCCCCCTCATTTTAGTTTCTTCCATATCCAACCCTTGGTATTTTGTTTGCATTATAATTATTTACATGCTTTTTACAATTTCCCATGGCTTACTAGCACATGGCTGGAAAAATATAAAATGTATTCCTTTTAAACACCAAGTATTCACTAGTAGGGCCTAGGACTTGAGCTCCATGCTAGAATTCATACATTGCATATACACAATACTACATATCATTCCAATACATTCTAAAGGTAAAAATGGGGGTATTACATTCCCCTTATTCTTAGAATAACATTGTCCTTAATGTTCCAATACTTAGGAATACTTCCACATTGTTTATACATGTCCAAAATACACAAAATTGGTGTAGGACTTATCCTGCATTGTCTCCTTTAACTTAAATTTTCAGGACCTATTCCCTTGGATTATATGGGTTGCTCCTACTGGATCTAAACTTCCAGCTAAACCTGTGGACATTGCACCAAACATCTCCTTCATTTTCTTTACTTTCTAACAGATCCATAAGTCTGGGAACTTTATGGATGAAATATTTATTTTTTTCCTTTATTGGACAGTTACGAAGGCGACGATTTCCTCCACCTTTCCAACATTTAATTAGTGCCTAAATTTTCTTTTCATGCTCAATAATACTTGAGCCTTCTGACCATGGGTGTTTCTTGGTGGACTGATCGGATGAATGTGTCTTCATCATTTCATTTTCCTTGCCATTGCTGATATCTTCCAAGATGCCTTTTACCTCATTTTGTGGATGCATATAATCCTGCAACACTTTATGTTTCATCTCATTATGTTGCTTTTGTAGCTTGATCATCTCCCCAATATTTGATTTGGTCTTTAGAAATTGTTTAAAGCAATTTTTTAGCCAAATGAAATAACTTTTGGTATGCTTCCATGGTTATTTTGTTTAGTTTCCCACACTCTTTTTTCCAATAGCACTTACTTATAACAACTGCAACCAATTTGTTCAATGTTCACCTATGTATAAGTACCTTCACATTGTCCCAAGGGCGTCTGGTTTCACCTTATAAGCCTTGGATCACATGTGGATATATAGGCAAATGTTTGGCCAACACATAGGTTGCGCCACAACATTCAATTCCCAGCCAACACTATGGTTGGTTTTACTATCCATTTATGGTGATAAACCAGTCCCATACTTGGTTTACCCTCTCCATTGTCAAACCAGCACTTATGTCTAGGTCAACAAGCTAATGGAATGAAACTTCACCATAACCATTTCCAAATAAAGGAGCTATAATATGGAGCTATAGGCATATCAATGGGTCCTAGTCAATCTCAACACCCACCTCACCTCCACTCACAACCCGAATAAGGTCTCATTCTCTGTTGTATAGTCCCTTGGGCACCCCTTCCCTCGGCAATATCCTGGGCAGGTGAAGGAGGTCCTTACTGCTGAACAATAGAGATTTTATGCCTTTCCAAATATCACCACTTTCCAAATAAATAATGCTCAACCAGCATACTGACTATATTTACTAGGAAATAAAACAACCACTCACACACATAAGGATGGTACGCCTTCCTTCACTTTGCTTCTTCAGTATGCAATACCAACTTGCATTTTTTATACTTGAAAAACTCAAGATTGGTATCCAAGCTCATTAATGTCATATATTTATCAAAATGCACTAATATAGAACTATAAACATCAATTCACTTCTTGATATTGAAACACCAAGAATGTGTCCATCCCCTTAGGGTGTAGGCAATGTTGGTAGCCATAACACAACAACACAACAAAAAGGCATGCACTCCTTTCTAATGTTTGCCATGTTGGCCATCATAAAAAATCAAACAGTATTAGAAATAAGAGCATGTTATGTACATTATCACATATGTATTTTTGTAATATCCCAAACTGATATTCTATGGATCTTTGCTACTAAGTTGTTGTTCATGTACTCAATGTTGTGCAAAAAGATGAATAAAAAGTGCATGCAAAAATTTTGTGCCAAATGGACCTAAAATATAGCTAATTTGAGAGATTATAGGGTAAATATTTTCAGTAAGAAAATGTACACTTGCCACTGGTAAATAAGCTGATAGTACTCCAAAGATATGCTGCATGCAAGGTGTGCCAGAATGTAGTGTTGCTTTTCTTATTTTGATGCTTAGCTACATGTGTGCCCTCTTCAGGAAGATAATGACATTTTTGGAGGAGGAGGTGTCTAATACTACTAAAAATTTGTCGGGATGTTGGCCTTCACCTGTCAGAGAGAATGGTGGTCGCATGCAGAAGTTTTTCCCTCCCTGAGGCACCTAGTGAATTGCACTGGAGGATGACGTCCCCCTTCTTCTACAAATATGTTGTTGGATACTCCAGATATGCAAAAAATGACTTGATAATCACTCAGTAGAGTGTTAGTAGCCTACTTAGAAGGATAGTGATGACATGCAGGAATAAAATTGAAATTATATGTCCCAACGAATTACTCTAGATATTTCCAACTAACCCTAGTTGTAAATA
The DNA here is from genome assembly GCA_001517045.1 of Pseudotsuga menziesii. Taxonomy (NCBI): domain Eukaryota; kingdom Viridiplantae; phylum Streptophyta; class Pinopsida; order Pinales; family Pinaceae; genus Pseudotsuga; species Pseudotsuga menziesii. The sequence goes on along the minus strand of LPNX010859554.1, from coordinate 52,117 downwards.
TGAACCTGCAATAAATCTCTCTATATATACTGGATCGTTGAATATGAATGAATACGATGAATAACTAGTGACAGACCTGGATGATCTATCCTGACGTGATTAGGGCAGATAGATTTCACTGTTGAAACCCCTTGTTAGCTTAAGACCTTTGTCTCCAACCCCAACTTGTTGATGTTGCACATGTTGTTGCTGCTCTAGAAACCAAAATCAATAATAATAATTATGGATATGTTCTTTGGTCCAATAAACCTTCTTAAATATATTATCATGTACTTTTAGGGTTTACACTTTACTTTTGCATGCATGCAATTCTAATTTCTCATTGAATTTTAAGACTAAAGAAATAAGACTTGCATGCTCCACATGCTTTATGATAATAACTATGATGGCCCTCTTTACTATACTGATGACTGAATAATTTTCCTAATATGCTCCCAGTATTAAAGGTCCTCATTCAATTCCCTATTTATAAAAAATGAAACATTACAGTCCTCCCTCACCAAATATTTCTTGTCCTCAAGCAATGCCAATGCAATTCCATAACCAATCAAACTGAACCAACTGAATTTGGGGATGATTTGAGGGTCTTCCTAGGAGATCTATAGAACCCTCTACTCAAATAAATGCACTGAACGGTACCATCACAAGATATCCCATGGAAGCCTCCTAGAAGTAGAGTAACTAACCACAGTGTAAACGAGGTACCATCACAAGAGACCTCCTAAAATAATCCTCTAGAAATCACTAAAATTCCATTCAATATAATCCCAGGGTCCCAAATGCATCCACTGCTACCCTATGTAGTATCGACACAAGCATCATCCTGTAGACTCCCAAGTAACCCCATCTGTAAACATTGTATCCATCCCTCATAAGGTCTCCCACCTGGATCCCAATGAAAACTTATGCATCTTTCATCCCAAATATCCCAAGGCTCTTGTGGGACTATACCCCTAGATAGGAATGCCTTCCCAATAATATACCACTCAATAGGACACCAACTCTTAATGTCCCTCTCATCCAACCCCGAAAAAGGACCTTGTCCATAAGCACCATCACAAGTAATAATCCTACAAAGCTAACATTCTTCCCTTGTTATTTCAACTGGAATGCTCATATACTGCTACCCAATTTCTCAATCTTGGCCAACCTGTAAAAGCCATCCGCCATTATGAAATTGGGGACTCAAGCTACTGTAAGCCTCATCTATGTACTCCTGAATAGGAATACTTTTAAATGTAATATTTCTTTTGCTTCGCCATCAAGGAATCCAACTACTCTTCAATACTAGAAATCCTGACCGCTGGCTCAGTACATACAACTCAAAGAATTGTAAGCTCAACATCTTGCAGTACTACAGTGTATAGAAGTATATTGGTCCTCTCTTTCATCTCTATAATGATTTCTTTAACAAGTTCAATATTCTTTTGGTGACTATCATCTAGAAGTTCTATCTCATTCATGTATAAACTCTCCCTAACCTCCATGCGTGACTGCCCACTGTCTCAGCTATTGTGATCATTGCCTTGCACCTCATGTATTTCTCCTGTCATAACTATTCAGATTCATGCTATAGGTGATGAAGAGTGTACAACCTCCAACTCATCACACGACTTGTCCATAATTTTAATGGTGAATGTACTTGTGTCACTAGACTCAGAGGATAGCTCTAATGCTATCTCCTCATGCACATCATCATCATGTACTATTAACTCCAATTCAAGCTCACCAACAACCTGTACTTCATGCTCATCTTTCTCCCCCCCCCAAAAAAAAGCTATGCCTTTAAGGATATCCTCATCCAAATCCTTGGGTTGGCTCCTGAACTTGATGGTGTGATAATATTGAAAGGACAATGTTGCACATAACTCATCACCCGGGGCTAGATACTCCTGATATCAAGGAAAGTGTTGAAGTGCTACTAACCTCTGCAAATTTTGAGTCAAGATCCTTCTCATTGTATTCATGTTCACACAAGTTGGAAAAGAAGAACCTTTGTTCTGACATGCACATCACCAATATCACTAACATGATTTATCATGTACAAGCATGCATCAACATGCACTTTTATTCAATTTATATATGCTCACAACTAGCAAGGATAATGCTCTAATACCACTGTAATATCCCAAAATGATATTCTATGAATCTTTGCTACTAAGTTGTTGTCCATATACTCAATGATTTGCAAAAAGATGAATAAAAGCTGCATGCAAAATTGTCGTGCCAAATGGCCCTAAATTATAGCTAATCTAGAGAGATTATAGGGTAAATATTTTCAATAAGCAAATGTACACTTACCACTTGTAAATAAGTTGATAGTACTCTAGAAATATGCTGTATGCAAGGCATGTCGGAATATAGTGTTGCTTTCCTTTATTTGATGCCCAACTACATTTGTTCCCTCTTCAACAAGATATTGACGCTTTTGGAGGAGTAGATGCCCAATACTGCTAAAAATTTGTCGATAAGTTGGCCTTCACCTGCCAGAGAGAATGGTGGTTGCATGCAGAAGTGTTTCCCTCCTTGAGGAACCTAGCGAATTGTTTTTCACTGGAGCATGACGCCCCCCTTCTTCTACAAATATGATGTTGTCTCCTTCATATATGCAAACAATGACTTGAAAATCACTTAGTAGAGTGCGGGTAGCCTGCTGAGAAGGATAGTGATGTCATGGAGGAAGAAAATTGAAATTCTATGTCCCAGTAAATTACTCTAGATATTTCAAACAAAACCGCAGCTGTAAATATCAACTTGCAATAAATATCTCTCTATATACTGGATTGCTGAAGATGAATAACTAGTGACAAACCTGCAAGGTCTATCCTGAAGTGATTAGGGAAGATAGATTTCGTTGTCGAAACCCCTTGTTAGCTAAAGACATTCGTCTCCAACCCCAACTTGTTGTTGTTGCACCTACCGCTGCTTCTCTAGAAACCAAACTCAATAATAAAAATCATGGATATGTTCTTTGGTCCAATAAACCTTCTTAGATATCTTAGAATGTACTTTTAGGGTTTGCGCTTTACTTTTGCATGCATGCAATTTTAATTTCTCGTTGACATTTAAGACTGAAGAAATAATACCTGCATGCTCCGCATGCTTTATGATAATAACTCTGATGGCCCTCTTTACTATATTGATGACTAAATAATTGTCTTAATATGCTCCTAGGTCAATTGCCTATTTATAAAAAATGCAACATTAAAAATTTTCTAGCAAGGTTCACAGAACACTTATTTGTTTACATGTGTCTTTTATTTTCCCTTTCATGAGGAATGGGACTCCCTTCTCTAATCTAAGAGTATCTTGGGATCCCTTCACTGATCTCAGTAATACTTCAGGTTTGTTACCACAATTCCTTTTATGTTTCAGCTCTAGTGGCCAACACATGTCCCACTGGCATAATTTGATCATTTCACCTGCATTATATACCAACACGTACTTTGCGTGAGATATTATCAAAATTTACAATGGTGTCTCACCTGAAACCCATTTTCAAAGCACATGATTCTTCCCATGGTGTTTGTCTTATGAAACTCATATCATGTGGCTTCCTGCAACGTGTCCCCTTGACACATTTCACACATTGTCAATTAGTGAATCATATTTAACAATTTAATTCAAATCGAAATATATAATTATTCATTCAATCTACATAATTGAATTTTACATACACATGAGATTCTTTCTCACATTACTCAAATCTAGTAATTGGAAATATGATCCCCTTCATGGCTTGCATTGGCCACTAATCCCCAGGCGTTCACCTGTCATACATCCACTCTTCCATGATTCATATCAGTCAAGACATTAATAATTATGCATACAATATTTCATTACATCATTTATCACATTCTCTAAAGTGATTCCATAATTATAACGCACAATAATTCAATCACTTCCATCTTTGAATACCCTAAATGCAGTGAAATATCATCTACTTGCATGCATTAATACTATAATAAACTTGCAAGAGACAAGCACATTATTTATGCAATCAACTTGAAAATTTAAATGCTTGGGTGACATAATCACACTCCTTTCACTACTTAACAGTCCCTCAAGAGTACAGGGAAACATTTCCCACTAATCACTTCAATGCCCATAATTCATTTATCTTCATGCACCTAATGCACCCTGGCATTGTTCTAAAATATCTTTGTGCCTGCACAATCATATTTTTTTTATGCACTTTTTCCTACCAATAGCATCTAGTGGCCATCGAACAGGACCACCTTATTCATGCAACTCTTTCTCCCTACATCCATAGCAGCTCAAGAAACAATCTTAAAATTATTAGTAGTCCCCTCTATCATGGTTTTTAATGAATCACAATTAATTTGACTTCCCATATCCATGAATTCACACAATGCATCTCAAAACATGCACACACACATATGCACCCATTACCAAGTCATGATGATTAAAACATGGTTGAAATAATTCTTACCCAATTCATCTTTATCACTTATGCACTTAGCATAAGTAAACCATTACCTGCACGGTTTCCATCAATACTTTTAAGGTTACCTTGTCACTTGGCTTCTTACCAAGGATTACCCAATCCCTACACCAACCTCTTGATCACATGTGTTGTTCCAGCTTCTCTTCTCAATGGTGTTGGTTACTTGAAACAATATCATCTACATCTTCAACCATGTCTATATGGTCTTTGGTCCTACAACCATTATCATAAAAAACAAAAGTCATATACCACCATAAGCCTACATTAGTGGATTTTCTGCATATGTAAAATCGTGCTACGGTTATCAATATGAAAGATCATGTGCATGCACATGCATATTCATATACACTAGGAATTATCTATTAATATGCCCACTAATGCACAGCCATTTCAACTATCATATTCTCTTGTGTTTCCAACATTCCTATGCTATAATTTATGTACATAAAAACTCAGAAATTATAAATACAATAGCAAGAACATAGTTGAGGAATTATCCCTTTTCAATTCATCATCATAGCATGGAATTCCTCTTCTGCTTATAGTTGATCCAAATCATGGCCCCTCTGGAAAACACACAAATGATCAATAGCTATGATTTTCTCACAAGTAGTAATTCAATGTGTGTGTGTGTGTGTGTGTGTGCGCGCGTGTACAGGATTTATACTTGCTACTTTCCAAGAATACAATTCTTATGCTACAAACATAAATAGTTTAAGGTGAGAAACTTATCTTTTATCAATTCGGCCTTATGGACATTATTCTCCAATTTATGCTACAACCATATTATCAGTGATTTGTATTTTTCCTTGGCAATTACAATAGCTCTCCATTCACTCTATTCGCATTGCCCTGCTGCTCCAATTTCTTTGGAAATTCTAGGTATTTACAAGTTGACCTTTCTTGGACTTCATATGAAGTAACAATGTTGTAATTTATTCCATTCCAACTCCATATGGATTCTTTTCAAGTTGTATCACATGTCCTTGTGCCTCATTCAATAATGAGACTTTCTCTCATTTCTCATGGAATGTTTTCTGCAATTATGAACCACACCATTGGTTCACACATGGAAATGTTTCATTCCTTGACTAGAAGCCTTTGAATGCTATCCATTATGTCACTATCATCAACCACATGACATGTCCACAAATTGGAATGACTTATCCTTTTAGTGACAAATTCTTTTATCATGCATACGCTTTCCCACAAGGTTGATTCACCTACTTGTTAATGTATTTGTAACTTCGGATTGTATTCACTTATATATCTTATGTATTATATGCCGATGTTTATTCTCGGATGTGTCTGTAATGTAATTGAGTCATGTCATGCCCCGATTTTCCGATTAGGAGGATCTATAATGTAAACAAGTCATGTCAATTCATTGTGGGTAACCCTCCTATTGATCAAGGGTTAAAGTCCCCGCAGTTATGGGGCACTAGGGTTATTAGACTCACCTTGTAAAGTCAGCCCTAGTTGGGTTTAGTCAAGTCAGGAATTAGTATAAATAGAGAGTTATCCTCTCTATTTATCACACACTCACTCACACTCAGTTGTAGCACATAGTTGAGGAAGAAGAAGACACTGGGGCTAGGAAGAAAGAGGTTACTGCTGTCGGGAGATCATCTTACTGTTTTGGGATTTTCTATTTGGTGTTGATTCTATCTCTACGGAAGTTGCAGGGTTTTCTCCATTTATGGTTTCCCCAAAGAAAAAAATTGTGTTCATTGTCTCTTGTGTTTGATTTATATGCTTGTTATTCTCTCAGTTAAAGATCCTAATATAATGCTAGCTTAATGTTAAAAAACTAACATGGTATCAGAGCTAACCTGAGAAGAAGACACTCTGTAGCTGCCGGAACTAGGGCTTCCTATTTTTTGGATCTCCTCCACATATTTTCAGCAAAATAAGGTTGGAATAACTCTCCTCCCTAGGGCGCATCTTTCTATCGAAGCATAATCCAATTCCGAGGTTTTTCAATTTTGGACCCGACATTGTTGCTAGAAATTAGGGCTTTTCACAGAAGTGGAATTTTTAAGTGAGCCCAAGCCTGGATTGATCTTCTCCTCAAAATAAAAGTTAGGGATCAAGATCAAAGCATTTGGTTGGATAGAACTCCGGAAAAGAAAAACCCTAATCTGCTCCTAAACCAGCACTGCAGAATTTCAGCTCCAAAGCCAGATCCAACATCTTGAACTGGTAAGATCTAAATCTTTTGTATTTCCATTTGAGGTTCTTAGTTAAGATGTCTCATCATACCAATCTTGATGAAAAGCTTGAGGGATATGATAACTTCCGATCCTAGAAGTATAGGATCTCCTTGGTCCTGGAAGAGAATGAGTTGGACTCCTACATCAATGAGGAGGTTCGAGTTCAAGAGGGAGATGAGGCTAAGGCCTTACACAAGAAGAAGTTTGTTATGGAAAAGAGGATCATTGTTGATTCAATCAAGGATCACCTCATACCACAGGAGTCCTCCCTAAAGACACCTAAATCTATGTTTTATTCCCTAACCAAATTGTTTGAAGGAAAGAACATAAACCAGAAGCTGACCTTGAGGAACCAGTTGAAGAATGTGAAGATGTAGAATGCAGAACCATCCAGTCTTACTTTACAATGGTTTCTCAGATCAAGGAACAATTGGAAGCAGTAGATGAAGAAGTGGAGAATGCAGAGATTGTAATGACCACCTTAAATGGTCTCCCTAGGACATGGGACTCTTTCATTCAAGGGATCTGTGCCAAAAAGAAGTTAGTCAAGTTCAGCAGACTATGGGAAGAATTCTCTCAAGAAGAAGCTTGGATAGCAACTTGAGAAGAGAAGATGGGAAGTGAAGATCAAGCTCTCACAATACAATCCAAGAAAACCAGATCTAGCCACCACAGAATTAAGTACTCTCATCAAAGGAATAACTTTAGAAAGCCTAGAGATAAGTCTAAGGTCATTTTCTATAAATGTGATGAAAGAGGACACTTTGCTAGAGATTTTCCTAAGAACAAGAGTAGGTCTCACAAGAAGAAGGGAAACAAGAGAAGACATCATGCTCATGCTGCAGAGGATTATGAACCTTCCACAAAGAGAAATAGATAAGTCAGTGATAAAGAATATGTTCTGATTTCCACTCTCACGAGAACTATCACACATGGCAGCAATGATTGGCTTATAGACAGTGGTGCTTCCAAGCACATGGCAGGATTCAAGGAATCCTTTATGAAATTATCTGAACATGAATCACCTCATAAGGTGAAACTTGGAGATGACTACCAATATCCAATAAAAGGTAGTGGGGAATCCTCCTATAAGCTAGACTCTGGAAATTCAATCAAGATGAAAGATGTATTGTTTGTACCTGGACTAAAGAATAACCTCCTCTCCATATCTGCATTAGATGCAAAAGGAATGAGAGTTGCATTTGTAGATGGCCAAGTCCTCATGTGGCCAAAGGGAAAGTCTTTTGATGATGCAGTAGTGATTGGGGAACAAGAAGGAGGACTATATAAATTGAAGGGCCAACTAGAAGAAGCTTTGGTTCATGACTCAGTAGAACCAAATGAGCTTTGGCATAGAAGGCTTGCACATGTGCATTACAGAGCACTACCACTTGCAAGCAAAGCTGTTGAAGGAATCCCAGAAATGTAGACAAAACATGAAGGTGTATGAAAATGATGTAGGTATATGAAAAGGATGTATGAATGGGAAGAACACAAAGAAGACATTTCCAAGTAGAGAAAGCAAAGCAAACTTGGAATCTTGGAAATCATCCACTCCAATGTATGCGGTCCAATTTCATCAAGTTCACTAAGTGGGTATGCATACTATGTTTCTTTTATTGATGATTTTTCTAGAAAGGCATGGATATACTTTATGAAGAACAAAGATGAAGTATTTAGTAAGTTCAAGAAATTCAAATCCTTGATCGAGAACCACACTGAAAAGAAGATCAAGACTTTTCGATCAGATAATGACGGAGAATTCACATCAAATGAATTCAAAGAGTTGTGCAAATACTTATGGATTAAGAGGGAGTTGTCCACTCCATATAATCCACAACAGAATGGGATCGCAGAAAGGAATAATAGAACTATCATGGAAGCTGCAAGAGCAATGCTTCATGATCAATATCTTCCTATGCATCTTTGGGTAGAAGCTACCAGAACAACAGTGTATGTACAGAACCGTACTCCACACAGAGTACTCAAGAACAAGACTCCTGAAGGAGTCTTGACTCTTCTCTGTCAAGAAACCAGAAGTCAGCCATCTCAGAATATTTAGTTGTCCTGTGTACATACACATTCTGAAAGAAAAGAGGACTAAGTTAGATCCTTTAGGAAAGAAGGGTATATTTGTGGGATACTCTCAAAGCTCGAAGGATTACAGAATATACTTCCCAGGGTTCAAGAATATTGACATTAGTAGAGATGTAAGATTTGACGAAGATTCAGCCTACATCAAATCAAGGAAGAGACCAACTGAGGAACCTGAAGAAACAAGAGAACCCAGAATTCATGACACAATCATGAATGAAGAAATTCAAGAAGAAGATTGAGAATTTGAAGAACCTCAAGAACCTGTAGATCCACATTTGGAGAAGAATCTTCATAAGAGGAAACCTGCTTGGGTACATGAAATTATCCTAGGTGCAGAAAGATATGGAGCTTTAGAAGAAACTCCCAGAGGAAGAAAGAGAACTAGATCTTGCTCTAATTACGTAGCCTTACTATGTGACATTATTGATAAAGAACCTTCCAACTATGAAGAAGCGGCAGAACGGAAAGAATGGAAGGATGCTATGATCGAAGAGTATCAATCGATCATGAAGAATGATATTTGGGATGTTGTCCCAAGACCAAAAGGGAAGTCCATTGTAACTTCCAAATGGATCTACAAGATCAAGCATGCTGCAGATGGCAGCATCGAGAAATATAAAGCTAGATCCGTGGCTCGTGGTTTCTCTCATAAAGAAGGAATAGATTATGAAGAAACCTTTTGCACTTGTAGCTAGATATACTTCCATTAGATCAGTACTTGCTCTGGATGCAGTGATGAAATGGAAGATACACCAGATGGATGTCAAGACTGCTTTCTTGAATGGTGTAGTAGAAGAGGAAGTGTATGTGGAAAAGCCACTCGGTTTTGAGACACATGACAGGGAATCTCATGTGTGCAAATTGAACAAAGACCCGTATGGTTTGAAACAGGAACCCAAGACATGGTACGGTAGAATTGATGGTTTCCTATCCAGTTTGGGATTTACCAAGAATAAAGTAGATTCCAACCTTTACTACAAGGTTGAAGATGGAAACCCAGTGATACTCTTGTTGTATGTGGATGATTTGTTTGTAACAGGTATGGATGGTTTGATTGCTGATATAAAGAGGAAACTTGCTACCGAGTTTGAAATGAAAGACTTGGGTATGATGCAATATTTCTTAGGCATGGAGGTGTGGCAGAATGTGGATGGAATCTTCCTCGGACAAGGGAATTATGTAGTAGAAATTCTGAAGAGATTCAAGATGATGGATTATAAGGCCATAACCACACCTATGGCATCAAACCTGAAGCTATTGAGTGATGCTTGATCAGAAGCGGTTGATGCCATGATGTATCACCGGATGATTGGGTCCTTGATGTACCTGATGAACATGAGACCAAATATTTGCTTTGCTGTGAACACCTTGAGCCAGTTCCTGACAGATCTGAGACATGTTCACTTGATTGCTACAAAGCATATTCTGAGGTACCTGAAGGGTACAGTTGACTATGGGCTCAGGTACGAGGCAAATTAGAAGATTAACATGGAGGCTTATGTTGATTCATATTGGGCAGGTAGTGCCATCGATAAGAAGAGCACTTTAGGGTGTTTCTTCAGTATGGGATCAGGTGTGATCTCTTGGTTTATCAAGAAGCAATCTTGTGTGGCATTGAGTACAGCTAAAGTAGAGTATGTTGCAGCTTGTTCAGCTAGTTGTGAGGCAGTATGGCTAAGGAAGCTACTGTCTGATTTATTTGATATCCATATGGATGCTACTTGTATATATTGTGACAACCAGAGTTGTGTGAAGTTGTTAGAGAACCCAGTGTTCCATGACAAGTTGAATCATATCGAGATCAAGTATCACTATATCAGGGATATGGTGCAGAGAGGAGCAGTGAAGCTCCAGTATGTCACGACGGATGAACAAATAACTGATGTATTGATGAAGCCATTAGCTAGAGTGAAGTTTGAGTACTTCAGGGAGAAACTTGGTGTTCTCCAGATCGAGGTTCCCTCCAAGGGGAAATGATGAGACCTAGAGCCATTCTGACATGGGAGAGGATTAGGTTCCTTCCATGGTTAGATGTAAGGGCTGAGACATTCTGTCATGGTGAGAGGATTTGGTTCCTTCCATGTTAGATGTGAGTGCTAAGTCATTCTGATGTGACTATAGGATTGGTTCCTACATGATCAGATGTAAGGGTTGAATGCCATTCTTAAAATGGAGGCACCTAGTCAGTTACCAGGAATACTCAGTCTGGGACTGAGGGTCATTCTGATATAACTGTAGGATGTAGTCTTACATGATCAGATGTGAGTGCATGGGCATTCTAATGTGATTGAGGGATGTGATCCCACTTGATAAGATATAAGGGCTGATGCCATTCTCTGGGAGAATGGAGGCACCTGGTCAGTTACCAGGAATCCTTAGTCTGGGACTAAGAGCCCTTTCGATGCGATGTGTTTACACATGGTCGAATGTAAGTGTAGAGCCTTTCTGACAAGATGAGGTTGGATATAAGTGCTAAGCCATTCTGGTGCGATGTGTTTACACATGGTCAGATGTGAGTGCTGTGCCTTTTTGACAAGATGGGGTTGGATGTAAGTGCATATCGTTTTTGACAAGATGAGGTCAGATGTAAGTGCTGAGCCTTTCTGGCACAATGTGTTTACACATGGTCAGATGTGAGTGCTAGGCCTTTCTGACAAGATGAGGTTAGATGTGAGTGTTGGGCATGCCTTTTTGACAAGATGAGGTCAGACGTGAGAGTTGGGTGGGCCTTTCTGACTTAGGGTTAGATATAAGTGCTGAAGACCTACATGAAGTGTAGGCCTACAACCATCATGAAAAAGGGTTGGCTCTGTAGAAATTCCTGTGAAGAGAAGAATCGAGATAGCGCCATTCTGAGATAGCATATGATGATGATCTAGATCAAGTGATGATCCATATGTGATGATGATCTAGCAGTGATGATACAGTAGTCATGATGATCCAGATCCCGTGATGAAGAATACTTGAAGAAGAAGATGACTTAGAAGAAGACGAAGAAGACTTGAAGACAAAGAAGACGAAGAAGATGAAGAAGACTTGAAGATAAAGAAGACTTGAAGATGAATATGATGAGATGATCCAGTCGATACAGAGAAGAAGACCAGTGCTGAAAATTGAGACGAAAGAATACCTTCCTAGTTAAGAGAGAGTTTTAATGTATTTGTAACTTTGGAATGTATTCACTTATATATCTTATGTCTTATACCCCGATGTTTATTCCAGGATGTGTTTGTAATGTACTTGAGTCATTTCATGCCTCGATGTTTCTATTGGGAGGATCTATAATGTAAACAATTCATGTCAAGTCATTGTGGGTAATCCTCCTATTGATCAAGGGTTAAAGTCCCCGCAGTTCCAGGGCACTAGGGTTATTAGACTCACCTAGTGAAGTAGGCCCTAGTTGGGTTTAGTTAAGTTAGGAATTAGTATAAATAGAGAGCTATCCTATCTATTTATCAAAAACTCACTCACACTCAGTTGTAGCGCATAGCTGAGGAAGAAGAAGACACTGGGGCTAGGAAGAAAGAGGTTACTGTTGTCGGGAGATCATCTTACTGTTTTGGGATTTTCTATTTGGTGCTGATTCTATCTCTGAGGAAGTTGTGGGTTTTTCTCCATTTATGGTTTCCTCGAAGAAAAGCACTGTGTTCATTGTCTCTTGTGTTTGATTTATGTGCTTGTTATTCTCTCAGTTAAAGATCCTAATATAATGCTAGCTTAATGTTAAAAACGTAAAACTACTACAATATTCCATACCTTGTTGAGCATTCCATCATCAAGATCTTCATGGCTCTTCCTTTCCATTTAAATAACACATATCAATCACAATAGTATTTTGGATGAATTATTAGCCCTTCAACACGCTTCCCCACATGTTAACAAGAATCGACATGACACTATTACTTGATTATCATTGCTCATTAATAAAATCATCATGCTACCAAGCATTCAACTCTTACTTGATTTAATTCTTCACATCGGTAGCTAACAAGCAATTTTACCTTTCTTGGCTTCCTATCTACTCCAATTTATTATGAGACATCCATAACCATCATATTTACTCATTTTGAGTCACTCTCACCTCTAGTATACTCCTGTACCATTTACCATACCTTTCTAATAATTAATCCTCATTGGAGGTCACCCACATTGAGAATTGTTCTTTCCTAATCAAGTCTAAAGCCTCTACTCTTCCTGTGTCATGTCCCCAATTAAATAATTACAGAGCAAGACAATTCCATCAATCCTACTAGTTCCCTAGGTTGGATGGATACATTTGGAATTTCAATAAGGAAGCTAATAAATGATGTTTGAACATTAGAATGGCATAAATATTTAATAAAGGATGTAAATAAATAAATACAATGGAAAATCAAAGTGGCAATTGATCATGAAGACACATGGACGATGTGGGACCCACACAAGCTAGATTTTCTATGCCACATGGTATATTCCTCTTGTCATTTCGAATCCATAAGAATCCAAAGTTTCTTGGGATGAGTTGGAAGGTCAATATACTTAGTATGAGTCAATTAAGGTCGAATTGGAGTGGAAGAGTAACTCCCATGGAAGAGGAAGAGGCATTTTGGAGCTAGTGAGACACTTGGACTAGACTCCCTATCTCTATGACAACAAGGATGAATATGCTATGACACCTATGACACAAATAAGATATGAATGCTGAAATATGAAATATCTGACATGTTAGGTATAAATAGAGCATCCAATATGGCGCTCATGTGATTTGGAGAAGCTCAATGGGCTCCTACTCAAATTGGGGGAAGATGGAAGGCTAGGAAAGGGAGGACACATGGCAAATCATGAGCACACACCCAAATTCGAATTGGATTGAGTTTGTGGATGCATTGGTAACCTTATAAGGCTAAGGATGTTTATAAATTACCAGAATCAACCAATATAAGATATTTTTATCATTTGAGAAATTTGCATTTGTGAATTGAGATAGCTAGTGGATGACTAGTTCTTGCCTTAGCCATTTTCGAGGGTGAAAGATTCCCATACAAGTTGGTGTTTGGAGAGGACACTCAGGTATTTCATGGAGATTTAATTGATTCATAAGTTATAGGTGCAAGCTATAGGGCAGCTCATGGATGCTACAATATCAGCTTGTTCTTTCGTCTATTCCAAGTTTTCTCACCATATTCTTGCACTATGGATTGAGGCGCATTTGGTGAGCTATTGATCTCTTTAGGGGAGATTCTAATGCCCCATTATTTAATTCTATGATTTAAATTCTCTTTATTTCAATTTAAGAAGACTCTCAGGTATAAATACTGAAATATTTCATGTAAAAATGTTAATCAATGAAGAAATAATGTCATTTCCCCACTATTTGGTTTTGAACCAATTTGATGTTGATGGATTCAAAGGGATAAGTAAACTACTGATGGTTTATGGATGAATGGAAATTTATTTAAGTATTTAAATTTTATAATACTCTCAGGTATAAATACCCAAAATATTTCATGTATAAATGTTAAACAATGAAAAAACAGTGCCATTTCCCCACTACCATGTTGTGAACCAATATAATGTTGATATATTAGAATGGATAAGTAAAATAATGATGGTTTATGGAGTAATGGAATGTTATTGTTGGAATATATGAGTTTAATGTTCAGTACATAAGAATTTGGAGCTATTTTGTTGAGTTCCATAGAATTTGGAGAAGTTTTCCTATCATTTGCCCCAAGGTTGAAACTAGTATTTTTGCATCTAATTTAAGGGAGTTATAGTAGGCATTAAAAGTTGAATGGTGATGCATATGAGTTCATATTTATGTAATTTACATTTCCCCTTCTTCCATTCAAAAATTTGAGTTGGATTGAGTCCATTTGCAAATCCATTTTCAGTATTCATTGTGGGGGATTTAGAACCCCAAATCACTAGCCACAACTCCTACCTCGAACAGAATCTTAAACAAGTTTGCAGAATCCTTTAGAGGGTCATAAATATTCCCTGAACATCATATTCAAAACTTAATATATCATTCATATACCTTCTGTGAATATTTGGGAACATTTGGACCAATTTGGAGACCTAGACATCAAAACTAGTCAAAGGTCGAAATAAGAGAAAAAATGAAAAAATTGCCATTGAATAAAAATTCATAAAAAGGGACATTACAGCCTGCTATTTGAAGCAACAAAATACTTGTTTCAAACATAAGAACCTCACACTTTATTATTTTTTTGTTCATCTTCCTTGCATTCTTGGAATTTCACAAAATTTAATTTTCATGCATTCTAGGAACTACCCCTATTAACAGTTCTTTTAACAAATCAAGGTTACATGAACTTTTTTGTTCTATTCATAGAAACATATGAATTCCCATTATCGATTATGACTGTTCATCACTATTACCCCATAGATAATATTTCCAATTCCTATATTTATGCTTCATTCATATCTTGGATGTAGAAATTACATTCTTTCAAAAATGTTGATTTTGTCAAATTATGCACTTTTTCCACAGGTGCAAATATCCTGAGAGGCCAACTTCGGATGCTTGTAGAAGTAAATATAAAGAAAACTAGGAAAAATTTTATACTAGAGAATTTAGTTCATATGAAAAGGATCACTTATAATCATTCATACCCATATTTCGATGCACCAGTTAACAGCTATAAATTTATGAGTTTGACTACTTTTAACTTTTTCACTTTTTTCCGAAATTCAAAATTTTAACCAAAATTACCTATCTCCCAAACCAATAATGTATGGAAAAACTATTTATAATAGAATTTGTTTATTTTAATGAGTAGGTAAAATTTCAAGTTCAGAAATTTTCTTTCTATCGACATATAGGGTCACTTTTACCTCCCTCAAGCTTTTCAAAATTCCCAAAAAGTGCTCCGAAATAATCCTTTTTGTCCTTCTTTCACACCCTAGTTCCACACCCTTTGGAAAATAACTCCAAGATTCCATAGTTAACTATTTCCCTATTTCATAACAACACCATAACAATTTTCACCCAAACCGAGCTCCCATCAAGCCTCAGACATTGATTTGTAAAAGTCACTAATTCAAAATTTTGATCAAATCAGAGCAAGACGGGCTCGGGCCTCTCACTGGTGATTTTGTGACCTTCATTAATTGCATATAAATTCCTTAGGTCTCATTTTATTCTGAGTTAAACTACTCCCTCTATGGAAAATAAATTGGGCTCTATACATTTATTTTTATCCTCTGACCCCGACATCTAATCCTGACTTTTTCGAATCCTTTCTAACTTTTTCGATCAGAATTTGGAAATCATAATACACAACTTAATTGAAATGATTCATTCCCAAATTCTTGAATCCAACTACTTTCTTTCATACATAGGGAGTCAAAAATTGGAAATGCAAAATATCTCCTCCACGAAGCCTTCCTGACCTCCTGACTCCAACTACTATATTCCATACGTCGGTGGTCAGAATTCGGCATAGTAGAATGAATTCCAAATAGGAACACCTCAAATTATCGAATCTAACTACTATCTTCCATACGTCAGGATTTGGAAGTCAGAACTCCACCACTGCGCTACCTTCGTAGTCCTAATCCCCTATTTCCATCATCAGCACCCCAATTTTGGCACTTTTGCGTCAGTACTAACACAACAATCCTTCCACGAACAACCTTCCAGCCTTGATTTTGACATCTCAGAACTTCCCAAAGAGTAATAACACAAACCTCTCTACCTTATGATTCCAATGTCGATGTTGTTCACTCCATATGCTCATTAATTTTCGTAACAAGTAGAGCGCTCAATATAAATTGTCAACCAAGGGAATTTTGTTTATTTCAAAGGTAACTCGTGAAATATATGCATAAAAATTTTAGTAGTTGATTAATGAAATACAAATCATTTAATCCTAGTTGTTGCTCAGTCAACTCAACTTCCTATAAAACTAATTAAAATTATGAATCTAAGAACTTAAAGGACTTCTAGTTCCTACAATATCAATTCTGTGATTTATGATCTAAGAATGAATCAATCTAGAATTACTTTTGCAAGAAGTTAAATCATATTTTACCAAACCAGAACAATCACAAATCATCAATCTAACAACTGATTTATAAAATAAATGATCTATCTAATTCAATAAACTCTAAGAAATATAAATGGCAACACTACACAGGATTTGAACATATATGTAACAGCTACGACTAGTTAACACACTTTGCATAAGGAAAAAGGATTATTATACACAGTAGACTATCACATCACACTATTACAGCAGGCCAAAAGAAAATATGATAATGCAATTGTTTACTAAATGTTGTTACACCTATCTATAAATACATCAAACCAAAATCCCACACTAAACAAAAATAACTAAACTAAAACATCTACTACTACTAGGAACTCTGTAAGAAGGAGGCCCTGGCCCTTGAACATAGATGTTGTTGAAGGCTTGACAAGATCTACAACAAAACAATATTAAGAATTGTTGCTCCTTTATTAAAATTATCAAAATACAGTTATAGTCTCCTCTGCTATGACTTCTCTCCAATTTCCAACCCTTGGCTTCAATTGCATATTCATACTTATACTGAAATGGAATAGTTTAGTTACATTAATATCAAAAAACCATGAATATCTACGATCTCCAGGCAGTCGAATTAAACAATAATAGTTACGACTATTATTACATTGGATAAGATCAGTTCATAACAATGAATGAACTTTTAATTTTAATTGTTTCATAGGGCGAACGTGTTCCAGCTAATGAGAAAAGATACTCGAGAAGTTTCAACTAGATGTGTGGAAGGACATCTGATATTCTCTCATCAACCATCTTGGACCTAATGATCAAACGGTAAACTGACGTCGGGTATTACTCATCTTTGAATGCAACAAGTTGTTACACTTGGAACACCTGGATATTCTGAACATTTTTTATAAACCAATGACATATCAACGCAAATTAAAGATAAAATTCATAATTATAAGTAAAATCAAGCATTAACGAAACAAGTAATAATGATTTATACCTTAGGAAATCATGCATGTTCTCTTAGAAAGGAAAAGGATTCTGTTGTAAATAGGAGGTCAAAATAGGGGAAAAGGGATAAACAAGGTAAGTCAAAAAGGGTATTTTTGGCGCCCAACATCTCCCCCCAGCTAGACAATTCCATGTCCTCATGCAACAGCTTCAGCTAGTTTGAATATGATTCAGATTCAACACTTTTGCTGTGATAAATCAGTAAGGTTGAAGGAATACTTTGGTTTTCTCCTTCCTACAAAAAACTAGTGCTTGTAATTAAATTAGCCCAACAATCTCTTTTTTCCTTCATGGTCATCCTGTAAATACTCTTGTAATTCCTATCTAGCCACCAGATGAGTGGAAACCTAAATTTCATCCCTAAGCAACTGGACCCACATGTCTCCATGCACTTAACATAACATGTTACTCTGGACAAGGCATACTCAAAATTCTCAAAGAAATATGGTTCCTTCGCCTTTAAAGATATGGGAGAAACCTCCAATCGATGATTGCTCCCTTTTAGGGCATAGGCCTCTTGTCGAGAGATCAAATTAACACAAGTGGAAACAAATTTATGTTGGAATGCAACAAATGATTAACCTTCTTAGGGGATGAAATATGTTTCTTATACCTGGAAATTAGAGGTATAGGGGCCTGAGGTTCACTACAAATCCACAGAGTGGAATTGCCCTCATTCCTATGAATGGTTTGAGAAGCATCCCACCAATGCATATGATTAGTGACAAAATAAATGAATTCTCTTAGATGAATATCCCCAATATGAGGAACTGGATTAGATTGAGGGTCCATCAAATAGGCCATCTCATGCAAGTACAATTCACACAACAAATTTTGTTCAGAGAAATCACTCTAGGTGAAAGTCTCCAGGAACTAGGGTGTTGTTATATTTTTCCAAGGTATCCCTTCTTTTAGATTCATTATTTTGAATAGAGTCATTTGTTAAAAAAGAAACACGGACTAGGATGGAGATGGGGCTCTACAGCTCAAAAAATCCTGAGTTAAGGTAAACATTTGTTCTTTTTCTTTCTGCATAGACTTGTATTTCCTTAACTTTTTCAATTCCTCTTGTATTTTCTACCAACAAATTTTCTGGAAGAAAATATCCTCGACTCACTTTTCCCTAAGTTCCTAAATGGTCTTCTTATGCTTAGACAGAGAAATAATTCCTTTATCATATTGACCAGCATGATATTTCCATTTACCCACCTCGATCTTCAATAATGAAAGCTCTTTTGCCATCTCTTGGTTATCTTCATTTGTGACTGATTTTAGTGACTCCGTAACCTCCTCTTATACAGTCGATTCTTTTGTTTCAGTAATTTCTATTTGTGTTGTCACCTCTTGGGATTCAGTAGCAACCACTGCTTCAGTTTTAATTGTTTCTTCACAAGTTTCAGTAGCCATTTTTTGAAATATTGCTTCATAAGTTTCAACATCAACTGCTGCCTCAATTTGAATTGTTGCCTCATAAGTTTCAACATCTTCATTTTGAATTGTTGTTTCAACAACTAGTTTTAAGAACATTGGTTCTTCTGTAACAACGTTCAGATCCTATACTTCTTCCTCAACAGCTTCAGTCTGATTCACAGCTTCAACAACATACTTTAAGGATGTTGGTATTTTTGTTTCATCAACCTGCTCTATTTTCATCCTTTTGGGCTGCCGATATTTCTCCTAAACTATCTATGTGTCACCTAATTATTGTGCTTGTTCTGAAGGTGAATTAGTATCTTCATAACTGCTTTAAGAAGGAAGCAATTCAGTGATCCCCAAATGTTGAGGTTGTACTGCCTCATCCTCTTGCAATTCATGTTCAGGAATATTAATGTTCACTCCAACCTTGTTTCATTTTTTGATTCCACATTTGGTGTCTCATCTCTCCCTTGGCTTAAATGTGCCAATTTCTAGGCTGATACATCCGTCTTCACAACCTTGTACCCTGAAAATTTGAACAAATCCCCACATTCAGGACATAAGTGTTCCTTATGTTGAAATATTGGAAAATACTGAGAGGGTGGGGGGTGAATTAGTATTGATAACTTTTAACAATTTAAACCACTTTAAATTTATTCATTAACATGCATTGTCAACAAGAACATACGGAACACAAATTTAACGTGGAATTCGAATTGGGTAAGCCACCAATACTTCCTATTACTGCAAAATTATATTTACAAATTTGTTTTCCTCCTACTATAGACAAGGATGGTACTACACCCTATTTACCAAAAACTACTAGAAGGAGGATATGACCCCTTGGTTTATCATCTACTGCTGAAAGGATGCTACGAAACCTCTTTTACCAGCTACCATTGAAAGGAGGATATGCCCTCCTTGCAGGCATGTTTCCTGTCCTAGCACCTCCCCTCCCTTATATGATAATTTGATCTATGATTGTGCTACATCTATCGATCTTTCAATTGCATGTATAGAGACACTTATTTAAAGGTTTAAACCATTGTTTATAGACCCTCAAACATATCTCTTCATTCAGCAGTCACCTATCTTCATCGTGACTCTTCACAGACAAATAAACTAATTCAAAATTATTTCTCTATTTTTTTTAACTATGTTCAATTTATCAGTCACAACCCTCCATAATTTCCTTTTTACAATTTCCTTTCCGCAACAATCTATCTGCAACATGCCTTTCTCCATTCTACCTTCTGTAATTAATTTCCTAAAATTGTCGATTGCATATTGCAGATAATTACCTTTCTGTAATTTGCTTTCCACAATGTCCTTTTCACAACATATATTTTCCACATTACCGTGTCTACAATCATATTTCCGCAATCACTTTTCTGCAATTATCTTTCCATGATGACATTTCCACAATTTGCGGGAACTCATTCCTTCCGCAATTACGGGTTGCGGGTATGCAATTCCTATTTTTCCAAATCTGACTTCCACAATCATGCAACCACAATGGTCCTTTCCACAATTGAATCATGGATTATAGATTTCAAATCCACCTTCCCAATTTCCCAAAAATTGGGCTTCTGCATATTTCCTTCCGCAAGTCTCTTTCCGCAGTTAGGTTGCAGATTGTGGATTGCGGACATGCCTTCAACTTTTCCTAAAATGTGCTTCCGTAATTTCCTTCCACAAATCTATTTCTGTAACTTATGAGAGCCATCAATATCTTGCAGCTTTGATCTCATCCGTTGATCTACTATCACCTGCGGAACTTCATTTTTCTTTGTGGATTGCTTATCTCCTGTGCATGTTCACTCCGTGAATCTTTTCCCGTCATCGATCTATTTTTTTGATATGATATTGGCCATCCAACCTTTGATAAATAAGATGATTGCAACTTCATGACTCTGCGTTGATTGATTAGAGGATTGAATAATCAAGCTCAATCAGATTTCTCCTGACTTGATCTCCTCGATGGATCCTTTCATGTGTATTTTCATCCTTATCACATATGTCATCACTTTCCCTACCATCACTTATACCTTTGTCATTACCAAACTCTTTTTACATCAATGACGATTCTTTACAACATTCTCCCCCTTTGACATGGATGGAAATATCTAAACATTCTCCCCCTTTGACAACAATGGCAAAGGTTCCCTTCTAACAGCTCCCCTGTCAACATATCTCCCCTTGACATGTTTTTTTATCTTCATATTCCTCTTTTTACTATAAGGAGATTACTCCCAACTTATGCCTAATATCCTCAAATGCTTATTTGGGAAGTAGCTTAGTGAATATATCATCAATATGTTCCTTCATATCAATATACTCCAATTTTACCTTTTTGTGATAATTTCTCTCTTAAAAAATGATACTTGATCGGGATATGTTTTGTTTTAGAGTGTATAACAGGATTTTTGGATATGTTTATAGCACTTGTATTATCACAATGTATACTAATGGAATCTTCATATTTTATAAGTCTTCCAATTTCTGCTTCATCCAAATGACCTGGGTACAACATGATGCAGCAATAATATACTCAGCTTCTGCTGTAGACAGTGAAATGGAGGATTTCTTTTTGCTTATCCATGACACCAAACAATCTCCAAGGTAGAATGGTGCTCCACTAGTGCTTTTCCTTTCATCAATACTTACTTCCCAATCTACATCAGTAAATTCTTTTAGAGTGAATTTATCGTTTTTTGGATACCATAATCCATAATCCATGGTTCCTTTTAGATATCTAAAAATTCTTTTTACTACAGTCACATGTGTTTCTTTTGGGGTTCATTGGAATATGGAAACCACACCTACAACCTGCATTACATCTGATCTTGCAGCTGTTACATATAATAGAATTCCAATCATTAACCTATACATAGTATGATCTACCTCTAAATATTCATCATCCTTGCTCAATTTACAACATGTGACCATAAGAGCATTAACAGTTTTGTATTCTTCCATTTTGAAATTTTTTAACATTTCTTTGATCCACTTTGTTTCAAACATGAAGGTCCCTTTTTCTGATTGATATACTTGTAATCCCAGAAAGAATGTTAGTTCTCCTAACATTGACATCTCAAATTTTTTCTTCATTTCTGAAGCAAAGTTTACACTTAGAATTTTTAGATCACTTTAAAATATGATATCGTCTATGTAGACTACAATAATGATCATATTTTATTTTTCAAATTTTATGTATAGATTACTATTAGTGGCCCCCCTTATATATCCTTCCTGCTTTAAATAATTGTCAAGTATTGAGAACCATGCTCTTGGAGCTTGTTTAAGACCATAGAGTGCCTTCTTAAGTTTGAAAACATGATTTAAATTTTCTAATAAGAGAAAACCTTTAGGTTTCTGAACATAGACTTCTTCTTCAAGTTCTCTATTAAGAAAGATAGATTTTACATCCATCTGATATACTCTGAAGTTCTTGTAACATGAAAATGCCAAGAACATTCTGATTGCTTCAAGTCTTGCTACAGGTGCAAAGGTTTCTTCAAAATCAATACCTTCCACTTAAGCATATCCTTTACATACTAACCTTTCTTTATTTCTTATCAGTTTTCCATTTTCATTTAACTTGTTTTTCAAGACCCACTTGGTTCCTACAATATTCTTGTTTGCGGGTCTTGGAACTAGTTCCCAAGTTTGGTTTTTCTCAATTTGATCCAACTCTTTGTTCATGGCTTTGATCCAATCATCATTTTTTATAGCTTAATCAAAACTCTTGGGTTCCACTATTTATAGTAAGGCTTGTTCATTAAATAGCAGTTTCCTTCTTATATTGACTCCCACATATTTGTCACCTATGATTTGAGTCTCAGGATGATCTTTTTGTAATCTCCTAGATGGAGCTTTTGTATCAAATCTTGGAGAGTATTCACCTTCACTTTCATGTGAGTCTTATTTTTCTACTCTTTCTTCTTCTTGAAGAGCATCCTCCTCTTGTGAACTTTCTTCTTTATCATTTATTTCTTCATCATCAATTTCTTCAACATCCTCACTTACTTGGATTTGTATTCTTGAATTAGTATCATCAACTGTTACATTTGCACTTTCTATAATCTTGGGTGACTTTAGATTGTAACATCTATATGCCCTTTTGTGGAAGAATATCCAAGAAATATGCCTTCATCCATTCTAGAATCAAAATTTCCTAGATTAGCGTCTTCTCTTTTAATGTAACATTTACTTCTAAAAACTTTAAAATATTTAGTTGAAGCTGGTCTTCCAAACCATAGATCATAAGGAGTCTTGTTACTATTTACTCTGAATTGTCCTATGTTTTGTATATAGATAGTTGTATATATTGCTTCTCTCTCATATCCATCAGGAATTGTTTCTTGATTAAGAATAGCTCTAGTTGCTTCATGAACTGTCTTGTTATTTCTCTCAACTACTCCATTTTTCTGAGGTGTTTTTGTTGTTGAAAATTGCCTCTTGATTCCATGAATTTCACAAAACTCATTGAATTTGTTTGAGGTGAACTCTCCACCATTATCTGATCTTAGACATTTGATCTTGTGATTTTCTTGATTCTCAACAAGTACTTTGAAGGCTTTAAATTTTATAAAGGATTATGATATTTCTTAATTAAATATCACCCAAGTCATCCTTATATAATAATCAATTAATAACATAAAGTAATATTCACCTTGCAACATTTTAGTCCTTGTTGGTTCACAAAGATCAGTGTGAATTATTTCTAATGGCTGAGAGGTTGTATGTTCTTTGATTTTGAATGTTGTTCTCATTTGTTTCCCATGAAGACAATGTCTACAAACATGATTTGGATGTTTTATATTCTTTGGAAGATTTCTTACATCTCCCTTCTAACTAATTTTAACAAGATTTTCAAAGTCCAGCTACCCCATCCTCCTATTCCATTGAAATTTTTTATCAATTTGGCTTATATAAAATTGTTCTTCATTTTATAGAATATACACATTGCTTGGAATTCTCATTGTAGTTCCAATAAGTTTTCCTGAATCTTTTCTTCTGATTTCACACTTCTTGGAATCAAATATACATATGTGTCCTTGATCACACGTTTGGCTCACACTCAAAAGATTAGGTTTTAAGTTCTCTACAAGCATAAGATTTTCAGATTTCATCTTGTCTCTAATAGCCATTCTACCCTTCTTGATTATTTTAGAGGATAGATTATATCCAAAGGTGACTTTTCCTTTTTGATTCCTTTTTGCTTCCTTTTTTAGGCTTAGGAACTTAGTTGGGTCACCTGTCATGTGGTTTGAGCATCCACTATCCATATGCCATAGATTTTTTTTTCTGTAGCACATAGAGATAATGAACATTCCACATCATCCTTCTTCTTCCAAGCTATCCTTTCTTCTTTGCCTTGAAATTTTGAGGTGCCATCCATATGAATTACTAGTTTACACTTTCCAGCAATGTGTCCCTGATTACCACATTTTTTGCATTATGTACTATAACTCTATAGAGGAGCAAAATAATTGTAGTTCATTCCTTCCGAATTGTTACTGGTAATATTTTCTTATATAAAGTAGTATGTGATGTAATCCCTTTCTCCATAGAAGTCTTTAGTTTACAATTTCTAGCCATATGTCCAAATTTTTTACAAGTGTAAAAATTTCCTAAAAATAGTTGTTGACGTTTACTTGTCATTGGTATTTTAGGAATCATGTCTGTTCTTTGTAAGGGAGAAGCAGATTTCTTGCTTTCTTCCCTTTTAATTTGGCTTATGAGTACATAAGCATATATTCTTTTATTTCCATCTTGATTTGTGCAAGAAGAATACCCTGGTTTCTTTTCTTTGTCAAATCCTAATCCATATTTATTGCTTGATGGTCTTTGGATGTTTAGGATTTCATCTAAAGTCCTTGAGTTGTTTTCAGACTTTGATTTGATAGATTCTTCGTCCAGTTTCTTTCTAAGGTGCATAACATCTTCTTCAACCCTTTCAGATTCTTGTATTCTCTTTTTGAGTTGTTTTTCTATATTGTTTTCATCCCTTTCGACTTCTAGAACTTGTTTTTTAAGTCAACAATCATTCTTTCTACATCATTTTTTTTCTCTTCAAATTCAATCATGTGAATTTTTATTTTTTGTACATTATTTTATACTTCTCTAATTTTTCATGAGCATGTATAAGTTATGCTTCAATATCTACCACATCTTCTATTTCTTCTTCAAGAGTTTTGCTTTCGAAACCCATGAATAGGACTTCAACATCTTTACTTATTTTGTCATCTTCATTGTCTTATTTGGAATAGAGGTTTTTATTATTTTTCTGAAACTTCTTCTTGTATATGGTCTCATTCTTTTTATCTTTCTTATGACATCAAGGTTTTCAATCATGACTATCCTCTTGTTTTGGGTAAGGACACTTTCTGGAAAAATGTCCAATCCTTCCACAGTTAAAACATTTCAAGAGTAGCTTCCCTTTGTACTTTCCAGTGCCTGTCTCAAGTTTCTTGATGAAGAGAGCTTCCTCATCATCTAGGTCCTCAGATTGGATCTTGGATATGGCTATAAAGGTTTCTTCCTTCTTTGATGATCCATTTTGTCCTATTCGCATCTCATAGGCAGTGAATATCCCATGTAGTTCATCTATTGTCATAAGTTTAATATCATCTCGTTCTTCTAAAGAGGATACCTTTGAGTCATAATTCATTGGTAGGGTTCTCAGTACCTTGTTGACTACGTCTTTCTATTTTATTTATCCTCCAATGCCTATAATGGCATTAACAATTTCATACACTCTTAGAATATATTCTACAATATCTTCTTCCTCTTTCATTTTTAGGTTTTCAAACTATCCTTTGTAGGTATGAAGTTTGGATTCCTTGACTTTGGGTGCTCCTTCATAGACACATTTTAGTTTTTCTCATGCATGTTTGGATAGTTTGCATTGCATGAATTTTACAAGTACTAACTCTCTTAACCCACTCAAAATTGCATTTAGAGATTTTGCATTAGCCTCATATTGGCTTAGTTCCCCTTCATCTATAGGTACGTCATCTGGTACTTCATATTCTATTTCAACAGACCTCCAAAATTTGTATCCAAGAGCCATTAGATTCCACTTCATTCTTACACTCCAATATGCATAATTATCTCAAGTAAATAAGGGAGGTCTGTTGGTGGTTAACCCTTGTTGATCCATAGTAATTTTTAATAGGATCTTCCTTCTAGTGATTAAGCAGTAGTGAAGGATCCTGCGCTGATATAAATTGTTGGAATATCTGACAATACTAAAAGAGGGGGGGAATCAGTATTGATAAATTTTAAAAATTTAAACCACTTTCAATTTATTCATTAACACACATGATCAACAAGAACACATAGAAGAAAAATTTATCATGGAATCCCAATTGAGTAAACCACCAATACTCCTATTACTGCAACATTATATTACAAATAGTTTTTTCCTACTACTATAGACAAGGATGGCACTACACCCTATTTACCAGCAACTACTTGAAGGAGGCTATGACCCCCTAGTTTATCAGCTGCTACTAAAAGGATGCTAAGAAACCTTATTTACTAGCTACCACTGGAAGGAGGATATGACCCCCTTGCAGTCATGTTGCCTGCCCTAGCTCCTCCCTACCTCCCTTATATGATAATTTGATTGTTGACTTTGCTACATCAATCGATATGTCAATTGAATGTACAAAGACACTTAATTGAAGGTTTAAACCATTGTTTATATACCCTCAAACATATATCTTCATCATGACTCTTCACAGACAAATAAACTAATTGTAAATTACTTCTCTGTTTGTTTTTAAATCTATTTTATTTATCAGTCATGACCTTCTGCAATTTCCTTTCCGCAATGTCTTTCCCGCAACAAACCTTTTTGCATTTTACCTTCCGTAATTAATTTCCCGAAATTGCGGAATGCAAATTGCGAATAATTACCTTTCTGTAATTTCCTTTCCGCAACATCCTTTCTGCAACAAACTATTTGCAACAGATATTTTCCAGATTGACCTNAGGGACTAAACACAAGTCTCATCAAAGATTAATAACAATAAGTCATGAAAATGGTGTAATTGTGCTACAAAATGAGTAGCAGCTCTGTATATTCACACAAGGAATGAGTAATACAATACAAGATCATGCTATAAGCATGAATGACAAAGCAATTTGAATTCCTAAGGAGGCCATTCGAATTGAATGAGTGATTCTAGCTTAACTGAATGTAAGCCATAGTCAACACTCCAGTTAACCATTGATCAAAACCCTAATTGACTCAACTAAGCCCTAACTGAAGTCAAAGTGCAATAAATGACTGAGTCTAACTAAAAGTAGGTTAGACACATGTCACAGCAAGCCAACCAACAAGTGGTAGAGCTTCAATGACTTCAATGAACCCCGATGAGGTTAACTGAAGTGTAACTAAACATCAGAAGTGGTTGGAGGCTCCTTTGTTGACTCCAATTCATTAAATAATCAATTTAATGATGGAGGGCACCTTCACTACTCGATTTAACTGATTGTAACCATTCGTTAGCAATATGGGGCATTAATGACACTCAAATCACCCCCGGAGTGCTCCAGTTAGCCTCCTCGAATGTAGGATAAGGCTAAGTTAGCCTCCTTGACTAAAGCTAGGCATGGGTGTGATCTAGATGATGTCATCTAGTGCTCCTTTGATGTCAATTAAGTTAATATTAATTCGGATAGTGGTTTAACTAGGCCAAATTGACCAAAAAGAGTGTGTATGGTGGTAAATGTCTCCAACAACCCCCCTTAAGCTATACTCAAGAGGAGTTAGAAAACATAAAAATGTTGAAACTGAAATAATGCTCAAAAACAAACTAAGTGAGGAAAAGAGGGAAAACCTAGTAGGAAAAAGCCCCCCTCAAGCTGAACACTGAAAATAATCTTATCACCTTGATAAACTCACCCACAACAGTGAACGGAGGTAAGTGAACTTCTTTTCTAAAAATATCTTGGTGAAGATGTCTGCAATCTGCTCATCAGTGGAGCAGTATTGCAGAATGATGGTCCTATCATGCACTAGCTCCCTGATATAGTGCATGTAGATCTCTACATGCTTGGTCCTCTGCCTGGTAACTGGATCTGTGGATATCTTAATATCACTTTGATTGTCACAAAAGAGGACAGTGGACAAAGTACTACCAAGATCAAACTCTGAAAGAATGCCTTGCAACCAAACTACTTGGATGCAAGCATTCACCGCTCCTCGATACTCAACCTCTGCTGAAGATAATGCTATGGTAGACTTCTTTTTGCTAGACCAACAAATGGGGCCACCACCAAACATGAATACATATCCAGAAGTAGAATTCCAATCAATAGAATCACCGGCCCAATCAAAATATTTGTATCCAACCAACTCTAGCTCGGAGTCTACAGCATAGTGAATGCCGTAGGTCCTGTTTCCCTGAATATACTAGAGGATCCTCTTGGCTGCCTTCCAATGAATATAATGAGGGTTCTGCATGTATCTTGATACATCAATCACGAAATAAAAAATATCAGGCCGAGAATGTGTCAAGTACAACAAGCTATCAATCAGTTGTCGATAGATAGTGTAATCCATGGGAGGTGTGCTTTTTCCTTCTTCAAGGCTGATCCCTAAAATAAAAGGGAATGGTGTAGGCCTACATTCAGCAATGTTATACTTGACTAACAGGTCTGATATGTATTTGGACTAAGTGACCATTATCCCATCAGAATTTTGCTCAATTTCAAGCCCCAAAAATTCTTTTAGGAGCCCCAAATCATGTAATGTCCCAAATTTGGCATTGGGTCACAATGGCCAAATCACATTTTCAATATTCATAAAAGTTGTCAAATGGATGCTAAAAGTCAAATAATTGCCAAGGAGGAAAATCACTAGTTTCCTAGGTTGGGGGTGGAAGCTTTGAGATTTGGAATAAGGGGGATAATAAATGATGTTTAGACATTATAAGGGGGTAAATATTTAATAATTTATCTTATTAAATAAATACAAGATAAAATGGAAGTGGCAATAGAGCATTAAGACACATGGAGACTATGGGGCCCACACTAGCTAGAATTCCTATGTTAAATGGTATCTTTCTCTTGCAAATTTGAATATATGGGAAGTCTAATGTTTTTTTATGGATTATAATGTTAATATACTTTTCCATATACTTCATAGTTCAAATTTGGGATGAATTGTAACTTACATGGGAGAGGAAGTGCCAAATGGGAATTTCATGGACACTTGGCTAGATTCCCCTTACATTTATGACAGCTATGACACCAATGATGGAGATTCTATGAAAGTTATGACCCAAGTCAGATATGAAGGCTGAAATACTAACATAATGACATTTCATTCCTGAATAGAGCATCTTGGAGGTCGAAATTGGGAGTTGGAGAAGGCCAAGAGGCTCCTACTCAAATTTGGGAGAAGAGGGAAGGTGAAGAGAGAGGCCACATGGCATAGCATGAGCAGCCACACCAATTAGACTTGGCTTTGGTTTATGGATGGATTTGGAACCTTATAATACCAATAATTTCTATAAAATATAGGGATAAGCCATGAGAATAATCTTTTGCTCATTTGTGAAATTGTCATTTGTGAATTGTGAGAGCTAGTGGATGACTAGTTTTCTTGCTTAAGCCAATTTCGAGGGTGAAAGATTCCCATCCTAGTTGGTGTTTGGAAAGGCCACAAAGGAATTTCATGGATATTTAATGGAGTCTTATTTTCAGTTGTAATCTACAAGAAATAATGTGGATTCTTCTATTGCAGCACTCTCTCTCAACTATTTCCAGTTTTCACACCATATTCATGCCATTGGAGGGATTGCGCTTTGGGTGAGCTATTGATATATTTGGGGAAGATTATAATGATAATTATATTATGTTATAATTTATATTCTATTTATTTCATGTTTATAATACTCTCAGGTCAAAATACCCAAAAGAATTCATGTAAAAATGTTGAACAATGAAGAAATAGTGTCATTTCCCCACTATCTTGTTGTGAACCATTGTAATGCTGATGATTTCAAATTGGGAGAGCCTTTCATTGTAAATTTATGATTGGAATAATTTAAATATTCTCTATTATTCATTCTAAGAAATTTTCAAGTCGAAATTCTGAAGAGTTGTATGTCAAAATGACTTTTAATGAGCAAACAATGACCATTTCCACTCCATTTTGTTATATGCCATGGTAATGCTTATTATTTCGAATGGAGGAATGTATCTCTGATAAATGTATTGTGTATGGACTGTAATTAATGTTTATTTCAAGTCTCATGTTCAGTAATTAAGCATTGGAAGCCATTTTACTCATTTTTATTGCATTGGGAGAAGATTTGGTGCATTTTCCTTAAGGGTCGAAATTGTGACCTGGGGGTTGTTTTGGAAAGAGTCATAACAGACTGTATAAATTGAACCATGATGCATATGAGACTTTTAAAAGGTCCCTTACACATACCCACCATCTTTTCATAAATTCAAGTGACTTTGGGATCATTTGTGAATCCATTTCCGGCAATTACCCAGGGGGGATTGGAGCCCCAATTTGCTACTAAAGACTCCTACTTTGAACAGAACATTAAACAAGTTTGCAGAAGTAATTGGGAGGTAAAAAAACATACATGAGCATGATATTTAATTTATATTATCAATCATTTACCTTCAGAGAAAATTTGGAAGCATTTGGGTCAATTTGGAGGTCTAGGCATCAAAACTAGTTAAGAGCCAAAATTGTGAAAAAATTGGAAAATTGGGCATTTTAATAAAATTCCAAAAAGGGGACATTACAAATCACTCATTTCAAAGGCATTGTAGAGAGCAGTTTTGATGGCTAAAATAGAAGCAAATGTGCTACCTATAATCAGTAATTCATCAACATATAAAACAATAATGATCAAATGACCATCAGACTGCTGTAAATACACATTTGGATCTGATCTACACCTTTGGAAGTTTTGCGAGAGAAGGAAGGTATCCATCTTGGAATACCACTCTCTTGGGGCCTGTTTTAACCCGTATAGTGACTTCTTTAGCTTGCAAACCAAAGATGGATTAGAGATGTATCCCTCAGGAAGCTTCATGTATATCTCGTCATGAAGATCTCCATGCACAAAGGCTGACTTAACATCCATATGATGCACTTCCCAGTGCTTAGATGCCGAAATTGCCAAAACTAGGCGGATGGAGTCCATTTTTGCAACTGGTGCAAAGGTCTCATGGTAGTCCACACCTTGGACCTAAGAAAAAAAAATTTCCACCAGCCTTGCCTTATATTTGCAGGTGCTTCCATCAGCAGTAACCTTGGTCCGAAACACCCACTTGCATTGAACCAATTTTCTTCCCGGAGGAAGAGAAACTAGCTCCCAAGCAGTGTTTTTCTGAAGAGAAATCATCTCTTCATACATGGAAAATTGCCATCTCGGATCCTTTCGAGCATGGTAGTAGGATTTTGGGTCTAAAATAATCATAAAATAGCAAGTTTCAGATAGAAAATTATCAGGACAAGAGAGCGCAATACCTACTCTTTGGAAATCAGACCAGGTTCTCCTTGGATCATCCGGATTTCAAATGTTATCTCCTGCGGAGGAGAGTGTCTGCCGGGCCCATGTGGGAAGATGATTTTGTACTTCAGGTTCTGATTCATCATTTGATGTTTGTTGCACACTGATATCAGAAATTAGAGGATCCAAATCAGGGTCATCACCCCCAATTTCATCATCCAAATATTCAGTAGAATAGGAAGGAAAATCAGCAGTTTTCTCCTTCACTAGTTCCACCTCCTGAAGAGGCTCATCGAACTTGACACTCCTTTCAATGATGATCTATTTTTTTTTTATATCCAACAGCTTGAAACCTTTTGATTCATCAGGATACCTAATAAATATATATTCAATGCTTTGCGGTTTCGAAGCCCTTCTTTTATCAAGTGGAATCCAGACCCAAACACCCGTAGGTTCAACACATCAGGCTTGTGTCCGAAGTATGCTTCGAAAGGGGTCTTCCCTTTCATGGATGAGTGTGGCACCCTGTTCTAAACATATGATGTAGCATGCATTGCTTCATCCCACAAATTTTCAGCTAACTTCTTTTATTCCAACATACAGGTGGTCATCTCCTTGAGAGACCGATTCTTCCTTTCCGCTACTCCATTCTGCTGGGGAGTGTAGGGAATTGAATGTTGGACCTGAATACCACTTTGGAAGCATATGTGCAGCAAATCATTACTGACATACTCCTTTCCATTATCATATCTCAAGATCTTGATATTAATCCCAGAGGCATTCTCGATCAAGGCCTTCAGTTCAAAGAATTTTTCACATACTTCAGACTTCTTTTTGAGAAAGAAGACCCATGTGTACCTTGAAAAATCATCAATAAAAGTCATAAGATAGCTTTATGCATTCATGGATGTGACAGGCATCGAACCACTGATATCAGAATGTATCAGCCCCAATATGCATGTAGCTCAGTTTGCCTTCCCCCGATCGTACTTGTGCTCAGCGTGTTTTCCAACCACACAGCCCTTGCAAATTCCAGTGGTTTCCTTGATGAGCAAGAGGCATTCAACCATGGATTTTTTCTATAATTGCTGCAAATATTTGAAATTTAGATGGCCAAACCTTTCATGCCATAGCCTACTAACTTCATTTCCATGAGTTAGTAGAGATGTGGGCTTTGCATCTGCCACAAAGTGAGAGAACTCATAGGCTTTTGCATGATGGTTTGCAAGGCCTTTAGCAATGAGTTTCCCAGATGCAAGTTCTATTATCTCAACATCATTTGGCCTGAAAGATACTCTCTTAGGCACTCCTATATGTGTCATCTGATAGACACTAAGGAGATTTGATGCCAGAGATGGTACATACAAAACATTTGAAAAATAGCCATTTTCAAGATCAACCATACCTTGTCCTTATGAAATGATCATGGAGTCATCTTTCATTTGGATGGGGATGGATTTTCTAGTCTCCAAGGATGAAAAGGAGTCTCTTTCATCCATCATGTGATTCAAAGCTCCAGAATCAATCAAGAGTGCTTTGGACTTCGAAGTGCTTTCCATGAGGGCATGACCTTTTTCATGTTGTGGTTCCCGATCTTGATGATCTCCCCTCCGAAATCTTTCTGGAATATTGATGTGATTTCTCTCAAGGAGAGAGGAATCTTCATTAAGCTTCTTCTTCATGCAGGCATGTTTAGGGTGGAAGCCCTTCCCACGGTATGAACACTTGACTTTTTCCTTTCCATGATGCCCTTTTCCTTTGTTCTTATTTGAGCTGGAAGACTCATCATACTGTTGGTTTTCAACTTTAGGCTTAGGAGCTTTGAATTTATTTTTTGGGTTCTTTTGTTGCTTTCCTTTACCCTTCAGATCTTTGGGCCCTGAGACATGGATAGCTTGATCATGGGAGGATCTGATGATCTCCATCTGGACAAGCTTATCATGTCCACTTGTTAGGGACTCAATGAAGGCATTGAATGTAGGCATCTTCCATCCAGGGGTTGTGAGCTTCCCCACACGGAATGTAGAGACAAAAACTAAATAATCAGCTCCAATTTTGGATAGTATGGTGAGGATGAGCTGATCATCCTCTTTCTCCACTTTGCATTGCTTCAACAGTAATACAATGTGCTTGAACTTTGTGAAAAAGTCATTCAAGGTCTCGAAATTGGAAGGATGGAGAGACATCAATTCATTTTCAAGCTAGTAAACTCTCAAATCATACTTCTTTCCATAAAAGGCTTCCAATTTGTCCCAAAGTTCATTTGGAGTCTTCAATCCTGAAAGATGGAAAAGAAGATCCCGGGAAACAGAGAGGCACAAGAATCTGAATGCTTCATCCTTCTTATTCAAGAATCTAGATTTGTCTATTGCACAACCAAGCTCTTCTTCAGTGTCCATGGTGACCCTATAAAGTCCTCTAGAGCATAGCTGGATCTCCATGTCTCCTTTCCATGAGTGGAAATTGAATGGAGTCAAAATATCTACGCAAGAAGTCATCTGAATCAGCTGGAGCGAATGCTTTCACCTGTCAAAAACCTGAAAATCACAACAAAAAGGGAAATGTAAGGTCGTACAACCTGCACATTTTAGGATTTCATCACACCCAGCATAGTCAATCAAGTAATCTTGATCAACAAGTTCTTTACTTGGGGTATTAAGTGGTAAGCCTTGGCTTCTGGTGTAGTGCTGGATTTTTGAGCTATTGCTCAATTTTCATGCAAGATCTATCAAAAAACTTGTTTTGAGAGATTTGAGCTTCGTCCCACCGTGAGCTCTGATACCATATTAATCTCACATAGTGATCTAGGGACTAAACACAAGTCTCATCAAAGATTAATAACAATAAGTCATGAAAATGGTGTAATTGTGCTACAAAATGAGTAGCAACTCTGTATATTCACACAAAGAATAAGTAATACAATACAAGATCATGCTGCAAGCATGAATGAAAAATCAATTCAAATTCCTAAGGAGGTCATTTGAATTGAATGAGTGAGTCTAGCTTAACTGAATGTAAGCCATAGCCAACACTCTAATTAACCACTGATCAAAACCCTAATTGACTTAACTGATCCCTAAATGAAGTTGGAGTGCAATAAATGAATGAGTCTAATAAAATTAGGTCAGACACATGTCACAGCAAGCCATCCAACAAGTGGTAGTGCTTCAATGACTTTAATGAACCTTGATGAGGTTAACTAAAGTGTAATTGAACATCAGAAGTTGTTGGAGGCGCCTTTGTTGACTCTAGTTCATTAAATAATCAATTTAATGATGGAGGGCACCTTCACTACTCTATTTAATTGATTGTAACTATCAGTTAGTAATATGGGGCATTAATGACACTTATATCACCCCTCAAGTGCTCTAGTTAGCCTCCCCGAATGTAGGAGAAGGCTAAGTTAGCCTCCTTGATTGAAGGTAGGCATGGGTGCAATCTAGATAATGTCATCTAGTGCTCCTCTGATGTCAATTAATTCAATAATACTTAGGATAGTGGTTTAACTAGGCCAAATTGACCAAAAAGAGTGTGTATGGTGGTAAATGTCTCCAACACTTTCCGCAATCATCTTTCCACAATTACCTTTCCGCAATTACCTTTCTGCAATTACCTTTCCACAATTGTCTTTCCACAATAACCTTTCCATAATTTGTGGGAACTAATTCCTTCCACAATTGTAGGTTGTGGATTGTGGATGTGCACCCCAACTTTTCGAAATTAATGGGACTCAATCTTTTCGCAATTGAGTTTCCACAACAACCTTTCTGCAAGCTCTTTTCCGCAGGATCCTTTCCGCAATTGTGGATTGCGAGTTGCGAGTATGCAATTCCTATTTTTCCAAAGATGACTTCTACAATCATGTGGTCATAGTGGTC
Organism: Pseudotsuga menziesii; assembly: GCA_001517045.1. Classification (NCBI taxonomy): domain Eukaryota; kingdom Viridiplantae; phylum Streptophyta; class Pinopsida; order Pinales; family Pinaceae; genus Pseudotsuga; species Pseudotsuga menziesii. The sequence continues at coordinate 16,534 of LPNX010859554.1, read as the reverse complement.
CTTTCCACAATCAGATCATGGATTGCAAATCCACCTTCCCACTTTTCCCAAAATTGGGATTCCACAATTTTCCTTCCATGAGTCTCTTTCCCCAGTTGGGTTGCAGATTGTGAATTATGGATGTGCCTTCAAATTTTCCTAAAATGGGCTCCACAATTTCCTTCTGCAAAACTATTTCTACAACTTCTAAGAGTCATCAATCTCTTGTGGCTTTGATCTCTTCCGTAGATCTACTATCACCTGTCGAACTTGATTTTTCTTTGTGGTTCGCTTTGTTAAATTTTCATATGCTAAGCTAATCATTAGTATTTCATTTCAATTTCATAACAAAATCATATAAATAGGATCACTGAAAGAAACAGTATCACAAGAACAACACAAATTTATCCTGGGAAAAACCTAAAGGGAAAAACCCAGCAAAAGCTTCCTCAATATAGATGCCCCAAAAGATAAAAGGTAAAACCAAAAGACTATTCCTCCTCCTTCTCTAGCTACTTCTCTCTCCTTCACTAATGCACTACATAAGTGAGTATGTGTGTTCCCAATGAGGAGTGCCACACCTCTATTTATATTCATCTATTCACTTTAATAATTAATTTCGACATGTATGCTCGAGTTAATCATGTAGGCTCAAGTTAAACATGTAGGCTCAAGTAACCACAACTGGGGTGCTAATGATCCATCTTTACAATTTGAGGGGACTACCTCATGACTCTTATTAGTTCTTCTGATTAGAACCATCGGGGTACAAAGTAATACAAGTGGTTCTCCCGGTATGACCATCGGGGACCACAAAAAGTACATATAGAATATTCTTCGAAGTTACAATATTTCAACACTCCCCCTTAATGAGAAGGGTATTCTACAACATCAACAAGAAAAATAGTAGAAGAGAGATAGAGGACATCATCAACATAATTAGGGTAACACATCTATAAATCATTGGAAACTTTTCAACATCATGTAGTCTTCATCTTCAATCTTCAATCCTCAGCAATATCAACACTTTGACCGATTTGATCAGCAACAACTTTGACTGCTTCAATTAGCAACAACATCTTCAACTCTTTGACCTTTCAATCAGTAACATCATCATCATCACATTCTAATATTTCGATCAGTACGTCATCATCATCAACAACTTGCAATACACAACATGAAGACGAAAGTCTTCAGATCACTTTTGGACCTAAGTCCAGGGATGATACAATCCTACCACATTCTCGACAACTGAAGTCACCAGATTGATTACGAGATAATCAGTCCCTATCACTTTAGGACTAGGTCCAAGGATGATGCAATCCTACTACATTCTCGAGGACCGAAGCCACCGGATTGATTATGGGATGATCAGTCCCTATCACTTTAGGACTAGGTCCAAGGATGATGCAATCCTACCACACTCTCGGGGACCGAATCCTCCGGATACCTTTCTAAACCAAATTTCAAGGATGATGAAATACTACCACACTCTTGGGGACCAACGTCTCTAGATACCTTTCTGAACCGAAGTTCAAGGATGATGCAATCCCACTACATTCTTGAAGACCGAAGTCACCATATCTATTCTAGATAGATGTCCTAGGACGATACAATCCCTCTTCATTCTCAAGGAGCGAGTTCACCAGATCACTTTAGGACAAGTGCCCAGGGATGATACAATTCCACTGCATCATCACTACTCCCCCTTTCGAGGAAGGTCCTTCCGAACAACACCAAGCTTGTCTCGAAAGTTTTTGAAATTTACTCAGGATAGAGGCTTTGTTAGCACATCAGCAACTTGTTCATCAGTACTCACATACTAGAGCTTTATGGCTCCCTTCTGCATCATATCTCAAATGTAGAAATACCTAATTTCTATGTGCTTCGATCTATTGTGGAATACTAGGTTCTTTGTCATCTTTATACAACTTTGATTGTCACATAGAATCACAGTAGTGTCCAACTCTAGGTTGAATAATCCTGACATCAACTTTCGAAGCCATATGGCTTCATAACTAGAAGAGCAAGCTGCTATATATTCTGCTTCGGCTGTGCTTAGAGCAACACTGGACTGCTTTCTGCTAAACCATGAAATCATAGTAGATCCCAGACTATAACATCCTCCTGATGTGATTTTCCTGTCTGAGATACTTCTGGCCCAATCTGCATCTATATAGCCATACAATCTATACTCATGGCTACCATCATAGTATAGACCAAATTCTATAGTCCCTTTCAGATATCTCATCACATGTTTTGCAACTTCCAAGTGAACTCGTCTAGGTTGAACTAGATATTGACTTAAGGTGTTCACAACAAAACAATTGTCAGATCTGGTGTTTGTTTAAGTACATCAATGACCCAATGATCTGTCTGTATCGAGTCACATCCACTAACTCTGATGAGTCATCAACTAACAACTTCAGGTTGGAATCCATGGGTGTGGCCATGGCTTTGCATTCCAACATATTGAATCTTTTCAATATCTCTAATGCATACTTTCCCTGGTTGAGAAAGATTACTTCTAAACTTTTCCATACTTCCAGACCTAGGAAATAATGCATTAACCCAAGGTCTTTCATCTGAAATTCTTCTGCTAGTTTCTTCTTGCTTTCCATAATATGTTTCTCATTCCCTATCAAGAATAAGTCATCCACATATAGTAGTACGATAACAGGTTCATCTTCTACAACCTTGAGATAAAGGTTAGGATCATCTTTATTCTTTGTAAATCCAATGCTTGACAGGAAACTATCTATCCTTTCATACCAAGCTCGAGGAGCTTGTCTAAGACCATACAAGGCCTTCTTCAACTTGCATATGTGAGTATGTCTATTTTCAACTTCAAATCCTTGTGGCTATTCTATGTATACTTATTCTTCGATCACACCATTTAGAAAAGTTGTTTTCACATCCATATAGTGTAAGACCCACTTCATCATGGATGCAAGTGCCATGATAGCTCTAATTGAAGTAGACCATGATACTGGGGTAAATGTCTCTTCATAATCAATTCTCTCTTTCTAAGAGAAACCTCTGTCCAAAAATCTTGCTTTATACTTCTCGATACTTCTGTCAGCTGCATGCTTTATTTTGAATATCCATTTGGAGGATACTATACTCTTTCCTTCTAGTTTGGGAACTATATCCCATACATCATTCTTCATTATTGACTGGTATTCTTCATTCGTTGCTTCTACCCATTCTTTCTTCTATACCGCTTCTTCGTAGTTTATAGGTTCTTGATCTACAAGATCGCACGTCAAGGCTACATAGTTGGAAAAAGTCTTAGGTTTATTTCTTTCCCTTGTGGAGCCTTCAGGAGCTCCATATCTTTCTGCCTCTCATATAATTTCTCTTTTCCAAGCAGGCTTTCTGTTTCTTGATATCTCCATCATAGGAGGTTCTTGTGGTTCTGTCATGTCATGTTCTTCAGAAGCTTCATCTTCAGGGAGACATGTAGTTTCTTCATTTATGGGAGGTGTCTCTTCTTCATACACTTACCTCATGTTGGCACTTCCTAGATCTCTTGAGGGCTGCCTCTTCATCGAATGTCACATCTCAACTGATTTCCATGTGATGGAATCCAGGAATGTAAATTCTAAATGCTTTGGATACTTCACAATATCCAACAAATATCCCTTTCTTTCCGGAAGGGTCTAACTTGGTTCTTTTCTCTTTTGGTATATGAATATATACTAGACAACCAAATATTTTGAGGTGACTTACCTCAAGATTCTTTCCCGTGAACATCTCTTCTGGAGTCTTGAATCCAAGAGCATTGTGAGATATTCTATTATGTACATACACAACAGTTCTTGCTGCTTCTTCCCATAGATGCATTAGAAGATCTTGATCATATATCATTGTCTTCACTACCTCCATGATGGTTCTATTCTTTCTTTTCACAACCCCATTTTGTTGAGGATTGTAGGGAGTATTTAGTTCCCTCTTGATTCCATCATCTTTGCAAAAAGCTTCAAACTATTTTGAGGTATATTCTCTGCCATTGTCGGATCGGAGTGTCTTGATTCTCTTGTTTGAAAGATTCTTTATCAAGGCTTTGAACTCTTTGAATTTCTCAAACACTTCACTCTTTGCTTTCAAGAAGTATATCCAAGTATTTCTTGAAAATTCATCAATAAATGTGATATAATATTCAAAGCCACTTAGGGATGTAGAAGACATTGGACCACATACATCTGAATGAATCAATTCCAATGTACCCTTTGTTTTTGTTTCTCTCTTCTGAAATGGATTCTTGATGTTCTTTCCCTTCGCACATCCTTTGCAAATGCCTTCATGCTTGATCTTCATGTCTGGTAATCCTGTCACTACTTTGGTCACATAAAGTAAATCTTTGTAATTAATGTGGGCAAGCCTTCTATGCCATAATTCACTAGGGTCAATGGACTCATGAACAAAGGTTGTTTCTAAGTGCCCCTTGAGTTTATACAAGCCTCCTTCTTCTTCACCAATGATGATTGCATCTTCAATATTCTTTCCTTTGGGCCACATGAATACTTGGCCATCTATGAAAGCAACTCTAAATCCTTTCTTATCTAAAATTGAGATAGAAAGTCAATTCTTCTTTAGACCAAGTACATATAATACATATTTCATTTTTAGGGGATTACCTGAATCAAGTTTGTAGCTTGCTTCACCAACTCCTTTGATCGGATATTGATAGTCATATCCTAGGGAGACTTTCTGAGGAGAGCTCTTTTCTTCAAGTTTGGATGGAGTTTTCTTTTGTCCCGTCATGTGCTTTGAAGCACCACTATCAATGAGCCAAGTGTCTTCTCCAGGTGTTACAGACCCAGAGAGTGCAGAGAATAGTACATACTCTTATGCATCTTCTTCTCTTGCTTGCTTTCTTGGAGGTCTTTCCTCTTCTTCTTCTTCATCCTCATCTTCAGCTAGATGAGCATGATATCTTTTGTTGTTGATCTTCTTCTTATATTCCTGCTTCTTCATAGGACAATTTTGGACAATGTCTCCTATCTTATCACAATGAAAACATTGAAAACCAGAGTAGTCTATATCTGGAGGATTTTCCCTTTTTCTTTGGATTCTTCTAGGAGGTTGAGACTCCTTGAAACTTCTTCTCTTGAAGTTAGATTGACTTATTCTTTTCTTGGTGTGAGTGACTAGGGCTTGATCATCTTCCTTTAGTAAGGCTTCTCTGTTTTCCACTTTAGTCTCTTCTTGAATGCAATCTTCCCATACCACATCAAACTTCATGCTTTCTTTTCTGGCACACATCATCTGGATGAAGCACTCCCAGGGTCTAGTGAGACCATTGAGAGCAGTCATAACCAGTTCATATTCATCAAGCTTATCTCCAATAGCTTCTAGTTTCTCTTTGATCTGAGAAACCCTTGTGAAGTAGTCTTGGATGGATTCTCCATGACTCATCTTGATGTTTTTCAGTTGAGCTCTCATATTCATCTTTCTGTTGATGTTTCTTCCCTCATACATTCTGGGAAGGGCATCATAAATTTATTTTTGAGTCTTCTTGGATGACACTTGAGGGATCAAGTGATCCTTGATGGAGTCAGCAATAATCCTTTGTGACCTAATCATATCCTTTATGTGCTTCTCCTTGGCTTCAACTTCTTTAGGTTCTGAAACTTCTTCTTTGACATACTTATCAAGATTATTCTCTTAGAGAATGAGGCCAATCCTGTATTTCCATGCTTGGAAATTCTCTCTTCCTTCTAGCTTGTCCTCAAGCTTAGTACTTGGGGCCATCTTGTCATAAAATCACAAAAAATTGAAATTTTTGGGGAATGAGAAACTGACCTTACCAGGAGATGCACTTGAATGAGGTGAGTTGACTGGTGTGCTTGGATTCTTGAGATTTCAACTCTTCACCTTCCAAATCAAGCTTGCAAGATTCAGCTTCTATAGCGTTCTGGTTCAACAGTTTTCTCGTGCAGCTGTCAAACTAGGGTTTAACTTTCCCGGGGACTCACACACCCAAAAACCTTGATTCCAGGCTCAAAAGATGCGCTCTGGGAGGGCACAACTTTCTATGCAAGCAGTTTTTTGAAACTCAAAAATTTTCTCGAAACCCTAATTTCTTTCAGGGAGAGAGAGAGGGCTATTTCACCTTGTGAAAGCTATCCTATTCAGGATAGCTCTGATACCATGTTAAATTTTCATATGCTAAGCTAGATCATTAGTATTTCATTTCAATTTCATAACAAAAGCATATAAACAGGATCACTGAAAGAAACAATATCACAAGAACAACACAAATTTATCCTGGGAAAACCCTAAAGGGAAAAGCCCAGCAAAATCTTCTTCAATATAGATGCCCCAAAAGATAAAAGGTAAAACCAAAAGACTGATCAAAGACTGATCCTCCTCCTTCTCCAACTACTTCTCTCTCCTTCACTAATGCGCTACACAAGTGAGTGTGTGTGTTCCCAATGAGGAGCGCCAAAACTCTATTTATTTTCATCCATTCACTTTAATAATTAATTCCAACATGTAGGCTCAAGTTAATCATGTAGGCTCAAGTTAAACATGTGGGCTCAAATAACCACAACTGGGGTGCTAATGACCCATCTTTACAATTTGAGGGGACTACCTCATGACTCTTATTAGTTCTTCCGATTAGAAGCATCGGGGTACAAAGTAATACAAGTGGTTCTCCTGGTAGGACCATCTGGGACCACAAAAAGTACATATAGAATATTCTTCGAAGTTACAATATTTCAACACGCTTATCTCTCGTGCACATTCACTCTGTGAATCTTTTCCCATCGTCGATCTATTTTCTTGATATAATCTTGACCATCCAACCTCTACTAAATAAGCTGACTGTAACTCCATGACTAGATGCGTTGATTGATCAGAGGATTAACTAATCAAGCTCAATCGGATTTCTCCTTGCTTGATCTCCTTGTTGGATCCTTTCATGTGTCTTCCCATCCTTACCACATATGCCATCGCTTGCCATGCTATCGCTTATACCTTTGTCATTGTCGAACTCTTATCTTTGGGTTTTATATCTATGTCTAACATTGTACTAAGTGATGAATCTATATAGAAGAAGTTGTTGGGTTTTCTCCCTTGTGGTTTCCCGGGATAAAATTATTGTGACGTTCTTTTTTGTTTCCCTTGTTTATCTTTCATTTATCCTATTGCATATGGTATGATGTTAAGTGTTTTAAGATCTTGAAGAACCATTAAAACTCTAACAAACGCCATATCCTATTATCCTCATTGAATTGGGTCATTCCCCCATTGAGAGCATAGCTATGAATAGGTCCTAATGTACAAGAAAAAAATTAATAAGCTTGGGAGGCTAGAGGCTTATGAAAATTTGCTTTAAATTCCAATAAAAACCATCTAAGATTCAAGCGAGGTTGACATAAAGAATCTATGTCTTGGTTAAAGGTGTGGGTGATTGATGAAAATGTCACTTTGCAAAATATAAATGATATTGAAAATATTATACTCCAAAGTTCAAAGAGAAGTTGTGGTGTGATGAAAATTAAGAGGATAAAAGAAAATTAAGATATTACAAGGAGATCATTAACCCTAACCTTGCAGATCAAAATTATCACTCTATTTTGAATAGTGTAAAGAAGAAGACCCACATAGCTAAAATAAGAATGAACTCTCATGAGTTGCATAGTGAAACAGGGCATTGGACCTTTCCTAAAACTCTGTGGGATAAAAGGATCTATCATCTTTGTGAGACTATGAGTGTTGAGAATGAAAAACACTTCCTCTTAGATTGCACTATGTACACACACATAAGATCTCAACTTCAAAAATTTGTTACAATACAAACCTACCTAACCTTTTATCTCTCTCATCAAAATTATAGTAATTTAGGAACAACCATCTCCATGTTTTTTTAGCACAGAAATAAAACTCTAAAGCAAATCAAGTAGTTCCTCACTTTTCTTTCTTAAAGTCCAATAAACCAGAATTGATCTAAATAGATATCAACTATATTATCATCCTTCATAATTATAACTATTATATTTTATTTTCATTTTATTTAAAATATAGATTAAAAATTAATATATTATTTTATTCTTTATTTTATCCTCTCTCGCCATCCCAAAGTAATATTTAGATACTTAACTTTTTTTTTCCATAAAAATAACGAAACTTAACTTAGGATTCCTTACGTCGTGCATGCCTAGTCATTTTTATTTAAGTTATCATAAGATACTAACTTAGGATTAGTATTTTCATTCTTTGTTTCTTTTTAGTTCGGTGAGATATTTAACTTCGAATTCATTCTTTGTTTTTATATAACGGTAAGATCATTGCTTCTAGAATTATTTTACTTTTTATTTAAGACTGATATACGAATCAGATTATAAAGATATTTTGAAAATATTGGTTATCTATAATTTTGTTTTAATTATATTTATTTTTTAAATAAATATTTTTTTTTCCAAAAATAGTATTATTAAAAACATTTTTATTTTTAAAATTTAAAATATATATAAAATAAAGAATTAGGAATAAGAAAAAAAATGTAATAGAAAAGATCATAAATTTAAGTTAAAAGATAAATATTATTATGAAAAAAAAAATTCCAAAAAAAAAGGTTAATTGTAATAACGTTTAACCCAATATTATTACAATAAATATATATTTTTTCTTTGTCCTCATATCAAAGTTTGGATATATTTTTTCTTTGTCCATTTTCAAATTTGTATGAATGTCATATCATTTTTAAATATGTATCTTAAGCTTGTCGACATGTTTCCTTGTAAGGCCTTGGCTTGCTAGACTTGAAAATGCTTAATTTGTTTTCTTACTTTTGTTACCGACTCTTGTGTGAAAGTTTGCAAGATATAGTCAAGGCCTTAGGCTACTTGGATGACCATTGTGATAGTTCTAGGGAGTGCCTTTCTTGGTCGTGGCAATTTGTCTCCCAAACATAATATCCAATGGTTGGGGTTAAAGTAGCAGGGGCAAAAGCAAGTGCAACAAGTGAATGTAAGGTTGAGTCGATGGTTGGTACATAAGAAAAGGTGGTAAGTTGGTATAAAAGTAAAGGTGGTAAGAGTAGATAAGGTACCTACTTAATAGGATTCAATGCTCGTTTACTCGTATCTAGTTTCAATTTCCTAACTTTTTCTCATACTTGTTCAAGTATGGCCTATAATGAGAAAAAAATGAAGATCGAGCAAGTAAGGGGAACCACCCAATGGGTTTGTAGAAGAGGGAGGCAATTTCCACATATCACATTATCATAAGGGGCAATATTAAGTGAAGGGAATTACAAACATTAGGTAGAGCAAAGATTGTAATAAGACCTCGAGTCATTGTAGTGAATAACATTCCAGATAAATGATATTTATGATTGCACCAAGAGTAGCAACGTGCTTACAACTTAGTGTGAGGGAGATTTGTAACGTTACATGTAATGCTGTCACGTTATGTATCGAAAATAAAAATAAAAAGTAATTAATTTTTTTATGTGAGCTAGTAAAATAAAAAAAGAAAACCGAATAAAAAATAATTAAAAAAAATCATATCCGCTCATAAAATAGAAATTTAAAACCAATTAAAATGTCATAAAAAATTAACACCTCAAGAAATTGGATTCCTCTCGATGCTTGATAGATCCACGTTTAAGATGGATCTATGTTGATTTAGTTTAAATGAATGTTTCCTAAAACTTTGGTTAAGACAGTACATATTATGTGGTCAACCATAGATTAATAATTGATAAACATGAAACTCATTACAATATACCATGCTTCTCAACCTATATAATAAATAAGTTGTGCTTCCTTCCATAAGGTAAATCAAGTGATAACAACCATAATCCAAAGTCTCATCAAATCACCACAAATAGTTTAATGCAAGAATTCTCTAAAAAATGTTGGTGTGCAAAATATTCAATATGATATATCCACTCATGCATTGGATATTCTATGCATATCCTCCATGTAATGTGGAATTCTTGAGCCACACATCATTGCAATGGTTTTTTACAATCTTATAATGTCCAGAATGTAAGGTTATTTCAAGTTGAGGAAGTTCTTGTTAAATTTAGAGGAAGAATTAAAACTTCATTAAAAAAAACATGGAAATTAAAAAGACAACAGGAAGTATTAGAGAACCACATCTATATACATGTCGGAATGGTCTCCCAACCCACCACATGGAAGGTGAAGAGGAACATCCCAAAAGGAACATACTTTTTGAGAGAACATACATTGAATGGAGTGAAGTGGCATATATGGGTGGAGCAGCAACAAAAACAAGACCACTAATTTTTCATGTTCAATCTCGTTTCTGGCAAGCAAGTTTCCCTTGATATCACCACTGCCACACTGTTACATTGCATTTGTACCCAGTGCACCTTTAGATGTATTTCGGGGGGAGAGAGCCATTTTTTTCAACTAGGAGGGGCGTTATTGAGCAATGGTGGTCATGGTTGGGCCCTTTGGTCCTTCCTTTAGGAGTATTATGGCTTAATGGCATTGCTAACTACCCTTTGTTGGGGTTTCTAGCCCCAAGGTTGGTGTCCAGGGCTCCTAGGAGTTGATCACAGGGTCACATGCCCCCATATCTTATTTTCTTGCTTTGGTGTCATTTGCTTCAGTTGCAACACATTCGTCTCCCTTCACTACCAATTAGGAAACCCTCCCGACCCTTCACCCAGCTAACGCTTTCTCTCCCTGGTATTATTTCCTTAGAGGAATTTGTCCTCCATGCTAGGCCTTCTTGCTGCTTTGAGGAGAGAATTTAGGAATTTCATAGCATTCTTGAGGTTAGATGGGGTATAACACCCTCCCTCGAGCTCACTCTAATCTTTCATTCGGAGTGATTCACTAATTTTAGTTGTTTTTGGCACCTAGGGGAAAAATACCCTAGGTAGCCTGCCTTGAGCCTACGTTATGGCTATATTTTATTATTATTTTGTTTTAATTTTATGGTGACATTTTATAATTTCAAATTGACATTTTAAAGGCATGTCGGCCTGGATATTTTTGTAAAAATTGAACGTGAGATAATATAAATAGATCTCCTCGCTTCATTTTTACATAAGACAAGTGGGATAAAACACTATGCACTTATTCTACCCAACTAGGGCTCTTTGAAGTGAGTCACCTCCTCTTCAGGAAGATGCTTTATGGGTTTTGATGACAAATTCTTGAATTTTTATATGGTTCAATGCTCTTACAAAGGTGATGCTCTGATTTGTTGGCTAAACACTTGCACAAGGAGTGTTTCGAATGTTTGCTTGATCTCTCTTTGTTAATTGTTGATGAATGATTTATGTTTATGGATGGAATGGTAGCCATTAAGGTTTCATTTTTCTTGGCTACATCCTTTGTCAACTCTTAGTCACCTTGGTTTTAGAAGTACATCCTTCTAGGATTCCTTCTAGGCTTAGAACCTTAGGACTTTAGGGTTAGTCGTAAAACCTATGCTAAGCTTCTCTAGAGGTAGGTTAGTCACTCCTTAGATGCCCTAGGTTAGGGTAGGGTTTTGCTAGGGTTTTGTTCTCTTTGTCCCAAACCTTTCTCTTTTTTCAAAACCTAGCTTCTAGGGTTAGTTCTAGGTCAGTTTTAGGTCTTCATTTTGCATCTTAAAAACCCTGAAATTTATAAAATTTCATAAAAATCAATTTTTTGGCCAATTTTGGGCCTCTCAAAATTTCTAGCTCCTAAAATTTCAGGCCCTAAAATTCCATGCCCTAAATTTTTCTAGACCTAAAATTTCGCGCCATAAGATTTTGGGGCCTCCTTAAAAAAATTTGGCCCTAAAATTCCACACCCTAAATTTTCAGACGCTAAAATTTCGTGCCCTGCAATTTCTAGTCTTCCCTAAAATATCGGTCCTAAAATTCCAAACCCTAAATTTTTGGGCCCTAAAATTTCGATTCCTCCCTTAAAGCTTGGCTTGCTCCCTTTCTTCTTTTACCCAAGGTATGTCCTTAGGATGTTATCCACCCCTAAATCCCATCCTTTAGAGCTGGCCTTGCAGTGGCAACCGTCCCTAATTAGGGCATGTTGTGTCTTCTTTCTTCGTGACTATCTCTTTAACCCTTGATTGCTGGTTTGATCTGGATTTCAAAGAGGACTGTTCACACCTTCACTTTCACATTATTATCAAACCATATTTTCTCACTTTGTGTTTGCACATCATATGCACACTTATGTTGAAACGTGGCCATTGTTTGAACCCTGAAATACAATATTGTTTCTATTATTTCTTTATTTCAGACCTTGTTTAAGTGTTTCTTATGCAAATTATATAAAGTATTTAATGGATGCCTAAACAAAAGGATAATCATTATTGCCTTGGTGACTAATATATTGTACAATTCACATTATACTGTTGTACTAATGTATCTCTGATAATGTTGTTATACATGGGTTTTTGTATGATTGGTTCAGATGTTTGATTAGCACTTATAACTATTGTTTTTTATTCTTACATCACACATTTGTTGCTACTCTTTGGGATCATTATTGACTAAATGGAAGCATTTGTATTGGATGAATGTCACTACACACTTATATGATATATATGCATTCTTTGTCACGTGTTTATCTTAATGAATCCAATGCTGAAGTAGATATATCAACTACACTTATATGATTCATATCCATACATATTGGTATGTCTTCTTCATTTGACTCCAATAAGGAACTGGTCACTAACATTCTTTGAAGGAAATCTCTTTTAATGTTTAGTGTCCTTGCAGAGGCTCTCCCCTAAGAGATTTCAACTTCCAAAGTAGTTTGGGAAGAGTGGATAAGGTGACAGTGGTCACTTTCCCTTTCATATGTTGGCTGGCGAATGACCCTGCTAGTTCACCCGGTAACACCACACTACCATGATGACGATGATATCCTACTCCAATCTTGCAATCCTTAATCTTATAATGACAAAAATGATAGCACCACTTCCATACCATGTCTTACTAACTTTATTTTACCTCATCCTAGGTGTTTAGATATGTCCATCATTTAATTCACTTCAAAATTCCCCTTTAGAGTATACTAATATATACATTTAATATAGCAATCACAATAAGTAGTTCAATCAATTGAAACATCTTCTTAAGGCATCTTGCCCGTGTCTTTCCCACGTGGTGGTCATATGTGATAGGTTCAAATCCAATCAAGTCCATCATGGCTACTAGTGGCTAATATATTGGTTCACAATTGAGTCACACTCCATCCAAATGTCATGGGGAAGAGAGGAGAATCATGCAAGGCCTTTCTTGGGAAAAAAATCTCTATCAGTTTAAACACATCAGTTCAAAGCAAAATTGATCATGGATCTGTAATTCTAGTTAATCAAACTACAATATAACATACAAAATTGTCCTACCCAGATTCATTTCTCTCTATACACACACACATTTGTTATAACTTTACATAATATTCTGTCTTAGGTGATATTTTTAAATCACGTGGGTCTCTTAAAATTATTAGCCATTATTGTGAATGGAAGTGAATTTCCCTCAACCTAAATATTTTGGTAAAGAGAAGTGAAAGTCCACAACCACTCAACTTGTGGTCAGTGAACTTCGATAGGCCACTTGTCATTTTTGAAGCCACTAAGCATAAAACAATCAAAAAATATTATAATTAAATGGTTCTAGTTAACCATTTAACTAAGCTCATTTAAATCTTAATCAAGATGCATTTAAGCATAACCATATAGACGACCATAAAATGAATACAGAGTATACACTTGTTACACCCATACCAAGTGTACACTTGTTACACCCATGTTAATCTTGTGAATCCACTCAATGAAGTCCAAAATGACAGATATAAATGCCTCTAAGCATAAATATTCACACTTTCCTTTCATCTAAATAAATATTTTAAAAAAGGAAAAAAAAAATTTAATTTTTTCCATAGACAAAAAGAACATAATAAATTCAGAGTTGAAATCATGGTGAAGTGAAATATATACTTCTAATTAATCAAAATATAGTTTATATATATATACATATATTTTAATGGAGAAATTGATTTGGAAACCCACCAATACTTCTCCATATTTTAGTGCGCCTCCCTAGCAGAATGCCTAACTCCCAAAGACTCAAAAGCTCAAATTAATGACCTCTCATGATTCTTCCCATGCTCCGAAAGAATGTGCATGTCTTACCAATTGATTTAACCATTAAAATTAAAAATTATATATATATATATATATAAATAATATTATTTTATATTTATTAATATAATTTTTTTAACAATATCAAAAAATTTTAATAAAAAATTCAAAGCTAAATAAATTGTTATTTCGTAATTACATTTAATGAAATAGATATATCTCTAGTTAGCATGTCAGCCAAACAATTCAAATAACCAGGTTTATAAACAATTTCATAATCAAAATTACTTAACCAAATAAACCACTTTAGAATTCTACTGCTGTTCTCAGCCCTCAAGTTTTCATTCTTGAAGATTCCTGGCATAATCTTTAAGTCTGTTCTTATTACAAACTTAACAGGTTTCAAAAATAAAATAAAATGATGTACAGTCTTCTTCACTGCCAATATTTCTTTATGGCTTTGACGGATAATTCAACTTGGCTGCTTTGAATAACTTCTATTACACCGAATGTCTTCTATTATTTAGTTATTCCTGAATACCATTACCATCCAAGTTATTCCTGTGCGATATATCACGTTATTCTCTCGTTCAAACAAAGCTCGACTTTCCTCTCTTTATACATGTGTGTGCTAGTTCATCCAATCCAGCAACCGCTCTAAAGCTCTGTTCGCTCATCCATGATTCACAGAATTCAATAGCTTCAATCTAACTTTTGTGCAGCTGCCAAGACCAGAGAGATGGGGATGACGAGACCGTTATTTCTATTTTCATTTTTTATTATTACAGTCGCCTTCACATTGGTGATGTTCAAACAGGTGAAAGGAATGGGAGAGCCGAGAGAGCTGATAAAACATCTGTCTTCTATTGCTGTCCATACTCTGAGGTTTGCAACGATGATAATAGTTGTTATCGTTCTCTTCAATTTTAAACTGAGAAACTCAACCACTTTGTTGTGTTTATTTTCTATTTTTCTTATTTCTCTCTATGTTAAGGTGGGCAAGTTAACTGGCGACTTGAGAGATGCCCTGACGAATGTAGCTACCCATCCTCTGCAGTTTGGGATAACGATGATACCTGTGATCATTTTATTTTGTTTTGAAATGACCAAGTCAACAGCTTTGTTATGTCTATTTTCTTTTTATTTCATTTCTCTTTATGTCAAATTGGGCGAGTTAATGAGCGAGTTAGGAGAGGCAGTGTCTTATATATCTGCCCATCCAATACCGTTTGGGATGCTGATCTTATTTAAGATCAATCTGATCATTGTCAATCAGTGGAAAAGGATGTATAAACCTCCTTCTGCCCCTTGCACCTCTTGCAAGGAAGATGAGCCTTCTGCCACTTGCACCTCCAGCAAGGAAGATGAGCCTTCTGCCTCTTGCACGTAAGATGAGCAGAGTATGATATGGAACTGCAGTGAAGAGGAAGCAGAAATATATGATATGGGAATTGCACTAAAACTTTGATCTTGATTAGATGAGATTAAGACAACTTTAATGTAAGCATGGCACATATTAGAGGATAATCGGCTTATGTAAATATTTTTAATTGAATAGTTTTTTTCTTATATGTTTGGTATTCTTTTTGGGGAATTATTAGTAAACATATTTATCTATTTATATGAAAT
>LPNX010859546.1:46475-59384 GCA_001517045.1 Pseudotsuga menziesii | reverse complement strand
TCACATACTCCCAACAAGCATGCATACTTGCACGATGCTTTAAAAAATATTGAAATAGAATTAGAATAATGTCGGAATAGTATGTAAAATCCGATCAATGGTGAAATCCATTGGGCCAGTGCTAATAGGATACATCTATGCATGTCCAACTTATTCTGATAGAAACTGTATTTGTCAGTGGCAAGCCTATACACTTTGAAACCAGTATGTAATGTCCTTTGCAGAGGAGCTCATGAGGTTTGACAGCATTGTTAGGATGATCAACATCAATAGGTTTTCCAGATAATCTTCTAAGGTATGATATTTTTAGACCAATATTCAATAAAATAAAAGATTTTGGTTACATCTTAGTAGTAAAAAGAAGGTTACAACTTACTTCAAATCCTTAGAAGGAAATTCTCCTCATATAAGGGTATTTCCTACTCATTGGAGGATTTAGAACATATTCAAAGTGTAGATGTGACTCATGAAATTTTCTAGAGTGGCTTTCAATCTTAATGTGTAAAAAAAGAAAACCAAGGCAGTTAGCCAAGAAGCTTTCAAGATGTACACTCGATTTTGTAAGATTGTTAAAATTGAAGCAAGATATGGATTACACGATGAGAAAAGAATAATAAAATGAGCAGTGATATTTTACTGTCCATTGATAGACTCAGCTGGTCTAGTGATTGTTAAATCTAGAAGCTTAATATCACAACAAAATAGGCACCACCAAAGCATTTCATGCAGCGGATACCAAATGTATTGCCTAGACATGGATGTGGTTAAATGAAAAGCTTCCATCATAGGATTGCCTGAGTCAGTTGAACATTGATAGGTGTGCAGCTTCCTTCATGATTATCAAATCCATTGGATTCTGAACATTACAAAACTACTGCAGCAAATGAGTCTGCATTATTTGCCTCAGCTTCAGTTTCTTTCTTAACTCAAAGGCATGCCAGATCATAGTTTTTTTTTTGTTTGTTAGAAATGCCGGTCACTTGGGGCTAGAAATGAACTCGATTATTATAATACATTTAAAGAATTGTATTTGTACCATATCATACAATATCAAATTGGCGACAGAGCATGGTGACATGGTTCTGGTCTTTGGGATAAAGCATGCTGAGAGAAGGGTGTGAAAATTAATTTCAACTTTGTTCTCACTGTTAAACTCTCTATATCCCCTTAAGCTTTATATTAGCACATAAACTACACAGTTTTTATTTCTTTTGAAAGTACTTCCCTGAACTCCAGAAGTATTACAATTGGCCTGAATGCCTCAAGGGCCACAAGTGGTCAGTTTTCATGGGAAGTCCCTCAAAAGCAACCAGTATTCACAAGCACTGTGCTACGACGACAACTACTCTTTTCCCAAAATCACCCAATACTTGCACTTAATCCCTACTCCCAGCCACTTTTTCATGCTTCTGTCAGAATTGAACCCTTGTGGGTGGCTTGACAAGCCACTGTCTTTACTGCTGAATCCTGAACCATAACCCTATTGGTAGGACTAGGCCTGAACCATGACCCCATTGGTATAACTAGGCACTAATATGCTGTTGTTGCATGAGGTTGTTACTTGAGATGAATTTTCATAGGATTTTGTTATTTTAAGAAAACTGATACTCATGCTACTGGAAAGAAAGCATCTGCCTTCCCTTTGTAGACTATAGAGAGGGCCATCATTACATCGATAATAGCCTTTCCCCTACCTACCCAATCAAGTAGAGCAAGGGTATGAGGTCTGACTCCAACATTTATCGTGTCACAATCATTCCTTCAGAACCTAGAAGAGTTGAGTGTTGAATAGCCGTTGTATCTCAAATGGAGAACTTGTATTATGGTAGAAAATATACAGTAAGAAGTACAAGATTGCAAGCTATGTTGCTGTAATCAAACTCCAGAGTAAGCCAGCTAAAGTAGAGTGCACAAGGTGAAGTTCAAGAGTTTTTTATTTTCTGTCCTAGTAATGATGCATTGATTCAAAGATCTTAAGAATTGAACAAAGATAAACAAGTCTTGAACAGAAATGTTCATAACTGGAACAAAAGCACTCAGAACTTGAATATAAATCTTTAGATTCTTTACTGTTGAACAGCCCCCTTCCCCTGTTTCCATGATCCAGCGCAGCCCAACTAGTACATAATGAAATTACAGATATGAAAAAAGAAGCAAACCGAAATGATGAACCAGCAAGAAAACTTCAAATAGAAAACAGTGGCACAACAATGGCTAAGTTTGGTTGTCTCCAAGCACCTTCCAAGATGTACTTGCAGAGTTTGGAGTTCTCGTGTAAATGATAGTCAGGAACAGCTCACGAAGCTCCCTGTTTGCCCCACTTTAAGTTTAAAAAACAATAAAAAATACCCCATTATTCCCACAATATTTTTTTTTTAAAAACTTTCAGCAGACGTCGCTTAAGCGACGCTTTCAAACTATCGCTTTTCCGACGGCTTTTGAAATATCCGTCGCAAATCCGACACTTATAACCGTCACTTTTCCGATGCCTTTTTGATCTCCGTCGCTTATCCGACAGCTGCAGGTGTCGCATATCCGACGCCGTACGTTGATATTCGTCGCTTAAGCGACGGTTATGGAGGCTATTTTAAAAAAAAAAATTTCTACCGTCGAAAATATTCTGTCGCTTAAACGACACTTTACATTTAACCGACGGTTATGTAGGTGTTGCTTAAGTGACGGTTATTTAAGTGTCAGATAACTGACGCCGAGTTTCCGACGCTTAAGAAAAAATCAAAGTGTCGTACATGCGACAAGAAAGTGTCGAAAATTCGACATGACGGCCGTCGGATTTTGGGTCGAAATGTAGTAGTGACACTAGGCCTTCTTCTAACATGAAGGATGTGTTAAAACATTATAGGGGTTCTCATCACATTGAACTTCATGTTAAGCATTATCTTGACATGACACAAACTCAACTGTTCGAGATGTTTAAAGTTTCCCATGTAGAGCTAAGGCTTGCGCAAAGATCTTTTGAAAAATGGAAGCCTTGGTATGTTAGAATCAATACCATCTGGAACACTTGTTGTTGTAGATACCGCATAGAGTTTGACCTATATTACCATACATTTGCACATATACGTCATTTTTTGCATCCTAACCATGTGCAGGAATGTTCAAGTACAGTACTACCAATTTCATCAAGAGATTTCATCCATAGCCTCATGTGTCTGAGGCAAGATGGGCAGACACATTACTTAAAACAATGTGTAGATGGTTCTTGCAACAATTGTGGTGGGCTATCCTTATGGTCTGATTGCATCCATGAAAGTGAAGATCAAGCATTTTAGAATGCAATTGTTGAGAAGTAGAACTATCAGTATGAGACATATCAGCTAAATGATGGGAAAGAAAGCAAGAATATTAAATTGGTGACTTCACAGGTAAATTCTTGGATATTGACAAATTAATATTCACATGTACACACACATTTTTTTATGTGGTTTATTGACATATTAATATTCATGTACCAGGTTCAAGTATGTGATTTTATTCCAGAGTTTAGTGGAAAGATCCAACAGTACATTCAAAATGTCAATATGGCACGGTGGCAAGATGAGAAATTCAAAATATGCCGGGACACCTTCCCTCTCGGAACAATACTATCAGTGGTTGACTTCATTGAAAATTACACCCTACAACCGCAAAATGAAATTCAAAGTCAATACTATCACTCAGAGCAGGTGAGCATAATGGTGCATATCACGTATTGACATGGGCAAGATAGCAGTGAAGAGAAACATGTGATACTGAAAGAAAGTCACTTCTACATAAGTGACGATCGGACCCATGACATCCATTACGTGCAACATTGCTTTAAATTATTCTATGACCATGTGATAGATATGGATATACCATTTTATCATCATATCATTTGGTCAGATGGTTGTTCTGGACAGTTCAAGAATGCACGTGTATTTGAATGGTTGTGTTTGTTGCACCTAAAATGCAAGGTGCCACATGTATGGAACTACTTTGAAACTGGTCATGGAAAAGGAGAGCATGATGGTGCTGGTGCATGCATTAAAACTGCCCTTCGAAGGGAAGAGATGAATTTTACAGGTGCTCGCTTTCAAGACACAGCATCTATAGTCCAATGGTGTGCATCTGTCATGGGAGAACAAGCAACAGGGAAACACTTAGTGTGAAGAATATTCTGGGAGGTTACAAATGTGGACCGATCACAAACACCTTGGGTGAACAAAGTGCATGGAACTCGACGGTTTCATTCAATTATAAGCTCAGACAACTCAGCCCTACAAATTTGGACAAGATTGAAGGCTTGCTTTTGCAGTTCTTGTAGCATCAGTGAATGGGATGATTGTCAGCATACTGACACCGTTGATACATGGGAACGAGTGACACTTGGTACCAGTTTCAATGGGGGCAATAAAATAGACCATTTGGAAGATGATCAGACACATATTTCTAGAGACTATGATCACATATTGGATCTCATACAAGCAGGTACATGAGTAGTAACTAAATAAGAAAATGACCCCCTATGTAAATTTTTTACTCGACCTTTGTATAATTTAATTTATGTAGAAATTAGATATGCAAGACCTTATTTACAAAATGTAAATTGTTAACTCGACCTATTTCTTTTCACAGGTCAGATATATGCAGTGGTTTCCCCAAAAAATAATGAATGGGGTTATGACTATTGGTTGGCACATTGCTTAGAGGGGAAACAAACCCTTCTAGAACCTGTTACAGATGATGAAAATATTGAATTCTCAACCGGCTCGATGGTTATAAAAGGGGAGTACTTGACACTTGTAGCACAACAGAAAA
The DNA here is from genome assembly GCA_001517045.1 of Pseudotsuga menziesii. Classification (NCBI taxonomy): domain Eukaryota; kingdom Viridiplantae; phylum Streptophyta; class Pinopsida; order Pinales; family Pinaceae; genus Pseudotsuga; species Pseudotsuga menziesii. The sequence goes on along the minus strand of LPNX010859546.1, from coordinate 54,587 downwards.
GGAAGGGTGGGTATGTATATCAGGATTATAGACCAGGAGCTATTGTATACCACTTCACCAACCTAGTAGTTGGTACAAACATCAAGCTCCGCACACTTGCTCATAAAAATAGGTCACATGTACGTTACTTTCTACCTCATATAGAGCACGAAATATTGATGGACACTATCAGCACCAGATATGATCCGGATGGCCTACTTGTATGAGTGCATTGTTAGGTGTGTTATTTAAACCATCTTTGCACATTTTCATTGGGTTCTCTTTTCTTTCTTATGATGTTACTAATGTCTAGCCTTTGGTGTGCCTAGAATACAAACACCATCTACGGCACATTGGAGGCCCCAAGAATGTTGTCTTTAGACACCACCAAATTTAGTTCAGAAAATAACAAGTTCTCGAGTTGTTGAAATTTATATTTCTTGATGTTTTTAGTTTAATATATATATACATTTAATTAGGAGAGGCTTTCATGAGTCACATGCACAACAACATTATTGGGAACTAAACATTATTATGGCATGCTCCAATTAGGGTCAAGACAAGGTATGAGATGTCCAACTAGGGTTTGGTGCGTAATCATGCAAGTTAGGAGAGTGAACTACAAACACATGATCACCAATACTTGCATGCTCCAACTAGGGTGAAGACAAGGTCATAGATCTGTCTAGCTAGGGTTTTGTGAGCAATCATGTGCAAGTTAGGAGAGTAAACTAAAAACACATGAGATCACCAATACTTGCACATGCAACAACTAGGGTTTCATGAATCACCAAGTTGTGCAAGCTCCAACTAGGGTCAAGACAAGGTATGAGATGTCCAACTAGGGTTTTGTGAGAAATCGTGCAAGTTAGGCTCGAGTCAACTACAAACACATGAGATCGTGACAATAATTGCACATGCACAACAACATTATTGGGAACTAAACATTATTGTGGCATGCTCCAATTAGGGTCAAGACAAGGTATGAGATGTCCAACTGGGGTTTGGTGCGTAATCATGCAAGTTAGGAGAGTAAACTACAAACACATGATCACCAATACTTGCATGCTCCAACTAGGGTCAAGACAAGGTCATAGATCTGTCCAACTAGGGTTCGGTGAGCAATCATGTGCAAGTTAGGAGAGGCAACTACAAACACATGAGATCACCAATACTTGCACATGCACCAACTAGGGTTTCATGAGTCACCAAGTTGTGCATGCTCCAACTAGGGTCAAGACAAGGTATGAGACGTCCAACTAGGGTTTGGTGAGCAATCATGCAAGTTAGGCTCGAGTCAACTACAAACACATGAGATCGTGCCAATACTTGCACATGCACAAAAACATTATTGGGAACTAAACATTATTGTGGCATGCTCCAATTAGGGTTAAGACAAGGTATGAGATGTCCAACTAGGGTTTGGTGTGTAATCATGCAAGTTAGGAGAGTGAACTAAAAACACATGATCTCCAATACTTGCATGCTCCAACTAGGGTCAAGACAAGGTCATAGATCTGTTTAACTAGGGTTTGGTGAGCATTCATGTGCAAGTTAGGAGATTCAACTACAAACACATGAGATCACCAATACTTGCACATGCACCAACTAGGGTTTCATGAGTCACCAAGTTGTGCATGCTCCAACTAGGGTCAAGACAAGGTATGAGATGTCCAACTAGGGTTTGGTGAGCAATCATGCAAGTTAGGCTCGAGTCAACTACAAACACATGAGATTATGCCAATACTTGCACATCCACAACAACATTATTGGGAACTAAACATTATTGTGGCATGGGAACTAAACAAGACCTTTAATTGTCAAATACTACTACTCTTTACTATGTATTTATTTTCAGCATGTTTTTGGGAACTAAAGTCATGAGAAGTGCTTTATGGTATGATAGTGTGTGTTACTGTGTGTAAACAAGGGTATATATATGTTATTGTACATGTGTTAGAATTGTATGATGTTAAAATGGTAATGAGTTGATGAGTCACCATGTTGCATGCTCTAGAATTAGGGTCTTGAGACAACGTATGAGATGTCCAACTAGGGTTTGGTGCGTAATTATGCAGGTCATGAGATGTGCTTTATGAGACGGAACAAGGTAGGGTAATGTAGGGTAAGTCCTGAGATGTGCTTTATGGTATGATGTTAACTTGTCGTAGGGTAATGTAGAGTATGTTAAATTGTGTGTACATGTCAGAATTGTATCTAGTATGTTAGTGTGTGTTACTATGTGTAAACAAAGGTATATATATGTTATTGTACATGTGTTAGAATTGTATGATGTTAAAAAGTTAATGAGTTGATGAGTCACCATGTTGCATGCTCTGGAATTACGGTCTTGAGACAAGGTATGAGATGTCCAACTAGGGTTTGGTGCGTAATCATGCAAGTCATGAGATGTGCTTTATGAGACGAAACAAGGTAGGGTAATGTAGGGTAAGTCGTGTGAGATGTGCTTTATGGTATGATGTTAACTTGACGTAGGGTAATGTAGAGTACATGTTAAATTGTGTGTACATGTCAGAATTGTATCTAGTATGTTAGTGTGTGTTACTGTGTGTAAACAAGGGTATATATATGTTATTGTACATGTGTTAGAATTGTATGATGTTAAAAAGTTAATGAGTTGATGAGTCACCATGTTGCATGCTCTGGAATTAGGGTCTTGAGACAAGGTATGAGATGTCCAACTAGGGTTTGGTGTGTAATCATGCAAGTCATGAGATGTGCTTTATGGTATGATGTTAACTTGTCATAGGGTAATGTCGAGTACATGTTAAATTGTGTGTACATGTCAGAATTGTATCTAGTATGTTAGTGTGTGTTACTGTGTGTAAACAAGGGTATATATATGTTATTGTACATGTGTTAGAATTGTATGATGTTAAAAAGTTAATGAGTTGATGAGTCACCATGTTGCATGCTCTAGAATTAGGGTCTTGAGACAAGGTATGAGATGTCCAACTAGGGTTTGGTGCATAATCATGCAAGGCATGAGATGTGCTTTATGAGATGGAACAAGGTAGGGTAATGTAGGGTAAGTCATCAGATGTGCTTTATGGTATGATGTTAACTTGTCATAGGGTAGTGTAGAGTACATGTTAAATTGTGTGTACATGTCAGAATTGTATCTAGTATGTTAGTGTGTGTTACTGTACATGTAAATTAGGGTATATATGTTATTGTACATGTTAGAATTGTATGATGATAAAAAGTTGACAAGTTGATGAGTCACCAAGTTGCATGCTCTGGAATTAGGGTCTTGAGACAAGGTATGAGATGTCCAACTAGGGTTTGGTGCGTAATCATGCAAGTCATGAGATGTGCTTTATGGTATGATGTTAACTTGTCGTAGGGTAATGTAGAGTACATGTTAAATTGTGTGTACATGATAGAATTGTATCTAATATGTTAGTGTGTGTTACTGTGTGTAAATTAGGGTATATATGTTATTGTACATGTTAGAATTGTATGATGTTAAAAAGTTGATTCAAGTCGTTTAAATTATTTCTTTAAGTAAATTGGAAATTCATTTAAGTTAGCACACATGCACGAACCACAGATATCATTATATATCACATTGGTCATCCACACATATCATGTTCCAAGACCAAGTCAACCATGACATCATGTTCCAAGATCAAGTCAACCATATATAAATGTATAAATTTGAACCTTACTTTATATTATATATATGTATATAGCAATAATGTTGTACAAAAATTGCCATGCCACATGGCCATAATACAAAATAGTGGATCAAAAAGTACATCTGTGTGGACACATATGAACAAAAAGATAAATCTATGTACATGCCCCCTATACATTTTTTCTAGTTATCCCCTGTTTTGCTTCCACTACCAGAGTCTTCGGAGAAGTTGAGATTTCTTTTGCAACTGCTCAATGGTGATCCCCATCACTGAACAAGAGGGATAGGTCTCATCAGTGGAGACTGCAGAAAAACCAACATTTGTAAGTTAATTTACCAACCTCTAAAAATTCTATATATACATTTGTTCAAATACCTTGGAACCAAAATAACATTTTTACTTACTGTACGTGAGTAAGTAATCGGGGGTCTTGGTGCCTCAATAATAGTGACCCTGATTGGGTTCCCTTCTTGCACCACTTGCTCACTATCAGGCTACATAAATATATATATATGTATGCCAATGTCAACAAATATACATGTACCTTAGGGGGGAGAGGGTCACCAATTTGGGTTTCTTCAATCACCAAATGAAAGAAAGATATGTATGTACACAAACGTACAAATAAAGCTATCTACATAAACATACCTGCTGGCTCGTCAATGGTGGGCCACCGGTTTGGTGCTCTACATGCACCGGTGCTTCACTAGGGGCCTGCATATAAAGTAGCATATATATGTCAATTTCATATAAAATAGTGAATCAGTGACATATATACTACCTGGAAGGAAAATGATGAACTACCAAAGAAAGAGAAACATACATACCTATTTGGGGGAAGAGGTGGGTTGACAACAACCTCGGTTTGGTGCTCTTCAAGCACCACTGTCACAACAGGTTGCTACATAAAGTAACATATATGTCAAAGCGATATGTAAGTTACAAAATGATTTTTCCAAAAAAAGTGAAACATAATTAGAAGCATATATATAATTAAAAGCATATTTCAAATAATACCCGTGTCTGCGAATCTACCTCTGCATGAGAGGGAATAGGCTGCGAGACAATATACTCATCATGGGCAACCTGCATAAAACATGTTACATGTCAAAATTAGGATACATATTGAATGTTACTTGATCAAGATATGTACACAAACATACAAATAAAGCAATCTACATAAACATACCTGCTGGCTCGTCAACGGTGGGCTGCCTGTTTGGTGCTCTTCACGCACCGGTGCCTCACTAGGGGCCTGCATATAAAGTAGCATATATATATATGTCAATTTCATATAAAATAGTGAATCAGAGACATATATACTACCTGGAAGGAAAATGATGAAATACCAAAGAAAGCGAAACAGACATACCTGTTTGGGGGGAAGAGGTGGGTTGACAACAACCTCAGTTTGGTGCTCTTCAAGCACCACTATCACAACAGGTTGCTACATAAAGTAACATATGTCGAAGTGTTATGTAAGTTACAAAATGATTTTTCCAAACAATGCGAAACATAATTAAAAGCATATTTCAAATAATACCTGTGTCTGTGAATCTACCTCTGCATGAGAGGGAATAGGCTGCGAGACAATATACACATCATGGGCAACTTGCATAAAACTTGTTACATGTAAAAATTAGGATATGTATTGAATGTTAATTTATCAAGATATGTACACAAACGTACAAAGAAAGAAATCTACATAAACATACCTGCTGGTTCGTCAATGGTGGGCCACCGGTTTGGTGCTCTTCATGCACCTGTGCCTCACTAGGGGCCTGCATATAAAGTAGCATGTATATATATATATGTCAATTTCATATCAAATAATGAATCAATGACATATATACTACCTGGAAGGAAAATCATGAACTACCAAAGAAAGCAAAATAGACTTACATGTTTGGGGGGAAGAGGTGGGTTGACAACAACCTCGGTTTGGTGCTCTTCAAGCACCACTGTCAAAATAGGTTGCTACATAAAGTAATGTATGTCAAAGCGATATGTAAGTTACAAAATGATTTTTCCAAACAAAGCGAAAAATAATTAAAATCACATATGGAAGAACTATATAATATTGTACAATGTGGAAATGGTCAATGAAAGAGTGTAGTATCAAACGAACCCAAATGTCAAGCATTATTATGTCTATTTTGAAGTTTCTGGTGGTCACATTAATACACTGGATGATTTATTTTCACAAATGGAATCAAGAATCACATGCCCAAAATATACCTCCCAAACTACACAAACTACAAGCCAATAGTGTCCCGTTAGATAACTATGCGAATTGGAATCCTAACATACATGTAGAGTGGATTAGTGGTAAGTATAAATTTATTAGCATTTTAAGTTTAGTATTTTTGTTTTACTCCTTCCAAATACCTAGTGGAGAGGAGCCAGTGACAAAACAAGGTGACTAGTAGTGATATGGGGTGATTAGTAGTGGAGATAGTCATTGTGTTGGTTGAACTCAATCTTGAAAAAACTAGTTACCATAAGTGGTTTATAAAAGAACTTTATGTACAAAGTAATTGTCAATATTTTCATGTCTTTAAAATTAATTTTCAAAAAAACTTCTTCTACATTTTGAAATAATATGAATATTGAAAATTTGAAATATCATTTTAAGCCACATTCTCTTTAAGTCACATCAATCTTCAAGTATTTTTACCAATAAAAAATACACTAAAACACACTAGAACTAGAAAACTTGGAACTTTGTGGCTGGCATGGCATCATTTTGGATTCGTCACAGCTCAAAACTAGTATGGTAGATAAATAACACACCAAAGTATATGTGGTAAGAATTTGGAGGAAATACAAGCTTGGGAATATGGAAAATTAAGCTACATTACTACTGTAAAGAAATGCACCACCAATGGATCCTCTCCCCTAATGCAGCCAAGTTAGCCATGAAACTAATTCTAAAAACATGTACAATAAGGACATACTCCAGTTTACATGGAATCTTTTTAATACTAAGAAAATACCTCCAACGATACTTCATATCTTGTATATTTGCACACATAGTATAGCATAGCTAAATGGAGCCGCTCAACACACTACAACTTAAGGTGATGGAGAAAGATCTATGAGCAACATATAAACTAACAAATTTAAGTTACATTAGGAATCTTGCATGATTGGGATTGAGATATTTATGCATGACAATTAATTTATCATGCACTCGAGACTTTGTAATGATTGTCAAGGGCTGAATATAGCCAACTAAGCTTTGTGTAGCTTAAACCCCTTTAATGGTGTGCAACACTTTGTTTTCATGTCGCAATGATATTTTCTGTTTAACATAGTTTTCAACAAATAAAGAGTTTTTGCTAATATATTTCAGCCTTTCTATTTTATAAGATTTGATTAGGCTAAATGCTAATAATGATATAAAATTCAGTAACTATGTAATTATGGGCAATGATTTGACTATTAAGACTTTGAAAGTTTAATGCCAAACAAAATGATCATTGAAATAATAACAAGCATAGTAGAACAAAAGAGAATACAAAAATTTATCCCAAGAAACCCTACATACATACCTATTTGGGGGGAAGAGGTGGGTTGACAAAAGCATATATATAATTAAAAGCATATTTGAAATAATACCTGTGTATGTGAATCTACCTCTTAATGAGAGGGATTAGGCGGCGAGACAATATACTCTTCCTGGGCAACCTGCACAAAACATGTCAAGTATAAAAATTAGGATACATATTGAATACATTGTACAATCTATAAGTTATAAATATATATAAATAAAGTTGACAAATTAACAAGTATAGGTCTTACCCCTATTGGTGAAGAACCAAACCCATAGGCAATATTGATAGCCACATCAATGTTCTCAACATTGATCGACGGACTATGCGACTGTGGTGTGCCATGGGACACCAGCTGTATATTTGTTCACAAATATTGTTAGATAAATAAATAGAAATAAAGTGTGAAACAATTGAATATTTTTACATGAAACAAAATACAATATTAAAATAATGAGTTTTACTTACAAAGCAAAGTAATCCATCATCTCGGAAGTCGGAAGCAAGGCCATAGCATATGCCTCCACACGATGTGCAAGGGTATGGAGTAACATGATGCTCTGAATACTCTGCATCTCCTCTGTGATCTGTAGATGAGCCCACCATAGAAGTGCCAGCCCCTTGGTCTACATTGCCTTGGAAATCAGTCACATGCTCAAGCAATGTCTCTTCCATGTCAAGTAATGCCTCCTGTGTATAATCAATGATAGGACCTGCAGGAGGGTATAACCAAGGGGGTTTTGGTGTGCGTGGTGGGCATGGCACATGGTTGGGATCTCTCCTGGCTCCTTCCCTATCTTGGGGCATCCCATGACCAACACCCTGGTTACCTAAGAGATCGAAGTAGTTAACGTTTTTCCATAGGATGAATTCTGCATACAACTTCCTAAGGAAATAAAATCAAATGTCCCTATTTC
>LPNX010859546.1:0-16365 GCA_001517045.1 Pseudotsuga menziesii | reverse complement strand
ATATGATTTCAACATCATTTTATACACATGTGTGTCCATCACAGCTTTTTTTCACTATTTTAAAAAATTGAAAAACCAAAGATACCCTTTTGAAGAGGACACGTCGATGTGTCATGATATGCATTTTTATGAAATTTTTGGAGGTGTATACTTTACCTTGTAGATTTTTCTTTGAGTTTCTCTAAAGTTGTTGTCTAGTTTTCTAACTATAAGTTTTAGAAATAATTAAAAAAAACATATGAATGCCACAACACATGTAGGATATCTCAATGGATAGAGGATTCAATGACAAATCTATCAGTATGAACTCTGATTATTTGTGTACCATGAATGGTAGTGTTTACACCCCTAGAAAACATAGACAAACATTGATTTTCCAATAAGATGGATAAATCTCTATTTTTCAGGCCCACGATTGAGGTATGAAGCTTGATCGAGGTATTTAAACACCTCGGTCGAGGGTTTAACATAGAGAAACATTGATTTTCCAATAAGACAGATAAATATCTATTTTTCAGGCCCACGATTGAGGTATGAAGCTTGATCGAGGTATTTAAACACCTCGGTCGAGGGTTTGTTAAACCCTCGATCGAGGTAACTCTACAACCCTCGATGGAGGTACATATTTTGTAAAAAACTAATACAAAAATTTCTGGGAATGAACTTAGACATTAATGGAATTAATGTCATTCCAACCACCCTCCTAACCTCATCTCCCACTAGTTTTTGAACCCTAGCATACTGAGTGCCATCTTCATCGCTGAGGGCTCCTGCCACTGGTCAGCAGCCCTGCCAATGGATCCTCTTGACCAAGATTCTATTGAGGATCAGTTTCAGCACATTGTGGCCTCCCTGCCCCCTGCCCAAGCAGCTGTGACCCCTTCATCTTGATTTGTCAAAAGGGCAGATGTTCCGGAAGTGAAGCTTATCTCTGCAGCTTCGAAAAGGAAAGCAGTGGATCTATCAGAGAAAGGGCTTATTTGATTGTTCACTGGGCTATGGACATCCCCGTGGTTAGTGGAGGTATGGCTGAACAAAAACTGGAGAACCCTAATCCAGGGGGAAGTTCAACAAATCTTCTGTGGAAAAGGATATTTTGCCTTCATCTTCGAAAAAAAAGAGGACCGTGATTTAATCTTCAGGAACGGGCTGTACTTCATGGGTCCAAGAGGTATGTATCTGAAGAAATGGGATCTTTCATTTAACACAGAAAAAGACATTCCAAAAGTAGTCCCCATCTGGGTTAAGCTCCTCCATCTCCCTCTTCACTGCTGGAACGATGAGGACTTCTGAGCAATGGGAAATACCCTAGGAAAGTATGTAGACAAGTCTGAGCCAAAAGCCCCAATGTTCTCTTACGCCCACATCTGTGTTGAAGTGGACCTAGAGAAAGGTGTGTCGGAGTCCATCATCCTCTCCATAGACGGTTGGAACCACCCGCAGACTGTAGATTATGATAAAATCCCATTTAAATGCAAATATTGCTATGAATACGGTCATTTCACCAAAACATGCCCGAAAAAACCTGAGAAACCCATCTCGAACAATCCAGCTAATGAGGGTTGGAATATTGCAAGCAGAAAAAAGACCGTCAAGTCTCCAAAGCAGCAGAACAATGTGGTAAAGAGCACCTCCAAAAATAGATTTGAGGCCCTGGAGGAGGAAACACCAGAAGAGGAAAATAAAGAAGCCACTCCTAAAATGGCTCAGTAGAAGGACAATGAACCACAGGTAATAGAAACGCAACAGAAGGACAAACAACCACAGGTGATAGGAACGCAGCATCAGGAAAAAGAAATCCAGGAAGAAGGGGACGAGTGCCCTGGGGAGAGGATAGAACCGGTTCAAATCTCTGAAGGGTCAGTCACAAGATCAATAGAAAAAGCTAGCTCAGAGGAAACAACAGACACCTCGAAAGAAGATCAGGAACCCTTATCTAGAAAAGGAAGTAAATCCAACAAAGCCATTAGAGCACAAGAGGTAGCTAGGGAAAAGGAAGCAAGCAAATAGTCCAACCTAGACTTCTTATTCAAAACTACGCAAGCAAGCAAATACCTTCTTAGTGCTGAAGAGGAAAAGAAGGAGAAAGACAAGGCTCTTAAGCAACTCAGGAAATAATGAAAGTAGTCTTTTGGAATTGCAAAGGTTTGGGAGGAACTCAAAAGCTAGACATAATCAAGAGATTTAAAACAATGGAATCAGCCTCCATTCTTCTCATCCAGGAGACAAAAAAAAAGCTGAAGACAGCATTGAAACACTCAAAAGAATCTGGCCAAAAGGAACAGGCATAGCCATCAATGCAGACGGAGCCTCTGGAGGGCTTTTATGCTAGTGGAACAAAGATCAGTATGAAATGATTACTGCAATATAAAATAGAAATTGGCTTCTCATAAATCTTGAGAGCAAATAAAGCCAAATTTTTTTTTGGATCAGGAACGTGTACGGTCCAACTTTGAATGCTCAGAAAGACGGGTTTTGGGACTCACTAGAGGAGCAATGGGAATATAAAAAGCATACTCCCTGTTATATTGCAGGGGACTTCAATGCAACTATATCCCCAGATGAGCGCAGAGGAGGAATAAAGGTAAGAGATCCATACGGGGAAAGACTAGAAGACCTCATTTCTCAGTGGAGACTTAAGGATATCAAAACAAAAAATGGTATCTTTACTTGGAGCAATAAACAAGTAGGTCCAAGCCACATTGCAGCCAGATTGGATCGATTCCTGGTCAGTACTCATCTCATCTCTTCTTACCTGAAAACAAAAATTTTGTGCACTTCCGTCTCTGACCACAAGCCTATAAGTCTCTTTTTTCCTCGAGAGGAAAACCTGGGGCCTCTTCCCTTCAAATTCAATCGGATTTGGCTAGAGCATGAAGGTGTCAAAGACATTATTATTTCTGCCTGGTAATGTTTCATTCCAGGATCCCCAGCGTTCTCATAGGAACAAAAGTTGAAAAGAGTCAAGGCAGCCCTCAAAGAGTGGGCCAAGAATCAATTTCAAGAACCAGCACAACAAAAAGAAAAAATCATCACAGAAATGGAGAACCTTCGTGTAGAAATGGAAACAAGTCAGATCATCAAGCAGCACCTCATAAAGGAGATAGAGCTGGAAACAAACCTGCAAAAAATATTAAGGCAAGAAGAGGAAGGATGGAGGCTCTGCTCACGCATCCTATGGCTCAAAGGAGGAGATCAAAACACAAAGTATTTTCAAAATCAATGCAGAGACCGGCAATGATGGAACACAATCAGAGAGCTCAAAGCTGAGGATGCCACTCTCATTCAAGGACAAGCGGCTATCAGCACTGAGGTAAAAAAGAAATTTGAACATCTGTATAATGATGAGAGGCATGTCCCTCAATGCATTATGGAGGAAATGGTTTCTTATATCCCCCTTCTCATCAGTCCTGAGGAAAGTCTTAGCCTTGAATCGCCCATTTCGGAAAATGAAGTCAAGAAAGTCATATGGAGCCTTCATCCGGATAAGGCTCTAGGCCTGGATGGCTTCCCTATATGTTTTTATAGAACCTTTTGGCCCCTTATCAAGAAAGACCTGATGCGCCTCATTTCCTGGATGGAAAAAGGTAACATGGGAGGAGCTACCAATTCCACTTTTCTGGCCTTGATCCTGAAAGAGCACAACCTCACTACCGTTAAAAAATTCTGCCTCATCTCTCTGTGTAACACTTCATATAAAATCTTCTCCAAGGTGTTGTCCCTAAGGGTCAAGAAAATTATCCCCTCTCTTATATCCCCAAACCAAGGTGGCTTCATTTTGGGCCAGCAAATAAGTGACAACATTCTCTTAGTCCAGGAGGCAATTCATTCTAGCAACAAAAGGGGTGAACTGAGAATGGCCATTAAACTAGATCTGGCCAACACGTTTGATAGGCTCAGACACGCCTTTATCTACCTGGTTCTCGAAAATTTTGGGTTTCCAAAAGTCTTCATCAAACAAGTCCAAGCTTGCATTACCTCTCCCTGGATAGCTCCTCTCATAAATGGAAGACCTTCAAAGTTTTTTAAAGCCACTCATGGAGTAAGGCAAGGATGCCCTCTTTCTCGTTTTTTATACATCTTGGTGGCTAACTCCCTTAGCAGAAAAATGCTCAGACTCCAATCTGAAGGATCTCTTCCAGGCCTCTCCTTCAGAAGTGGAGTCTCTCCTATCAATCATGCCTTGTTTGCTGATGACACTATCTTGTTGGGAATAGAATCCACCCAAATAGCTAGAAACATTCTCAGCCCTCTTGAACTCTTCCTTCAATCCTCTGGAAGATCAGTAAATCTAAATAAGTGCCAAATATATTGGTGGAATTTCCCGCCAGCAACTCTCTGTCGCATATCCCAAATTCTGCAAATTCGAGCGAATTCTACTTGGACCCATTTCATCTACTTAGGCATCCCCATTGTCAAAAAGCTATCGGTCTCTTCAATGTGGACTCCGGTCATTCAAAAAATCAAAACCAAAACTCTGTCCATGGGATCAAAATGGTTAAATCGAGTGGGAAATACGGTCCTAATCCGATCCATTCTCTCCTCTTACCCTATCTACACCAGCTCTATGGTTCTTGCTCCCAAAAACGTCATGAATAGCATATGCAAAGAACTCAGAAAATTCTTATGGCAGGGAGGAAAGGTCCAGACAAAAAAAATTCATCTAATAAAATGGCACATAGTGGAAAAGGATAAAAGGCACGGTGGTATAGGCATCAGAGATCCTGAATAGATGAGCCGAGCCATGGGAGCTAAAATGGTTTGGAGACTAGTCACTGGAAAAAATGAATGGTGGAAGGAAGTCATTCAGAAAAAATACATTAGGAGGCTTGGATCAAAAATGCTGGATAGTGCATGGATAGGCAAAGGCACTCCCCTTTGGCAATTATGCAAGGCCTCGCTCAACACAATTAAGGAAGACTATTACTGGATCCCCGAAAATGGGAAAAGGATCAACATATGGAAGAGAAATATCCTAGGAAATCCCTATCAATCTACACTGCTAGGTAAGGCTCCTCTAGCAGATTGGGCAACTGAACAGGAGATCACCACTCTCTATGACCTCTCTAAATGGGACATGAACGAGATATGGTTAGGATGGAAGGATCTTTCTGCTAGAGCACATCTGGCTCTTGCGACAGATACTCTTCTTTCCTCTCTGCATGGTTTGTCTCCATCGCGTGCCTTAGCAAAGGACCGAATCGGTTGGGGAAAAGTGGGAAAGTATAATGTAAAACAAGGATACAAGAAAATATCCATGGAACCGATTGGAGCAGACAAGATATGGAAGAAGGTTTGGCACACTGATAGTATTCCTAAAGTAAACAGTTTCACTTGGATCCTTTTGCATAACAAGCTTCTTACAATAGAAAATTTAAGAAAAAGAGGCATAAATGGTCCCTCTCGGTGTCCCTTGTGTAAATCAGACGAAGATACCACCAGCCATATCTTCTTTCAATGCAAAAACTCTTTAACAGCTTCGAGATCTACTCTTCCCTCAGGTTAGGACATAAACCTTCCTGACACAGCAGCTCAACTCTTCAAAGAATGGAATTCTCACTATCCTAGCTCCTTAAGCAAGAAACCTATCTTAAGTCATCTCTAGGTCACTATTCCAAAGAATCTTTGTTGGCAACTTTTGCTCGCCAAGAACAATGCTATATTCGAAGATAAAAAAGAAGTCCCAACCCAAATAGCCACTAAAACCATATGAATGATAGTAGAAAAGTTTGCTTCACAGAACATCAGTTTCCCTGACCAAGAGTCTATTCCTGAACCATTCTCTTCCTGGTGCAAAAGCTTCCTCAAATAAAGGAGGTCCCTTCAGTTCAAAAACATCATTCCTAGAGCAACCACAGCTAGCAGATCCTTCTCATGGGAAATTCATTTATCCAGCAAAGATTTCAAAACTTGGCTCAGGGAGAAGAACTCCTATGCTTTCTTCTTTGATGGCGCCTTGAAAGGCAACCCAAGGGTGGCAGGAGTGGGGGGGATCCTTTTGGATCCTAGAGGACATATAGAATTAAACTTTGCTTGGGGACTATGGAATGGAACCAATAATGAGGCAGAGTGGCTGGCTCTTCTTCAAGGCCTACAGCTCCTTCACTCTCAAAACTACCAGAAGGTTCTCATTTTTGGAGATTCAAAGCATGTTATCTCAAAGATGATCAATGGATATCCCTTGGGAGCTGTCAATTGTCGATGACTGTATAATAAAGTTAAGCTCCTTATGCACAAGTTCTATGAATTTCTTCACATTCTCCGGCTCAACAACTCTGCAGCGGATAAAATGGCTAATTTGGGGGCCTCTCTCCCACAAGGTCACTATAGGAAAAACGGTAATCCTCCCATCATCAAATATATTTCCTAATGAGGACTCGGATAATCTCTAATCAACATCATCTTCTCAAAGAGAGTAGGAATCTTTTGAATGGGCTAAGTTTGAGGTTCAACTCTTTGAATAATCCTTTCTCCTTTAGTCTTCTTGGCCCCATTTCTCTTCACTTTTTCACCCCCTCATCTCGTCTCCCTACCCCTTTTCCCCTCTCCTTATCCCTCCCTCCTTCCCATCTCCTTATTCCCCCCCCCCTTCCCCTTCTCCGTCATTAAGCGTCACTTAGTAGCTGGCCTCCTCCTTGAAATGCCATCCATCGGCTCCATTCAATTAATTGACAGTCCATTACTCCTCACCATGTGGCCTTCTCACCGCTCCCTCCATCTTCAGGATGCTACAGCATTAAAAGACTCCAGGCCTCGAGTTAATGGCATATATTTCTCACACGCTCCAAGCTCCATGTCTTCTCTTGGAAGTGATATGGCTCTTCATACCATTTCAATCCTTGGTCCCAGGTTGCATGAAGCTCTGTGCATCGTCCTGAAGGTTGACTCAGGAATTGGAGAAGGGGGGTTGAAAGGCCTCCGGTGGCAAGCTCTTCCTATTATTCAAACTGTAGTGAAGGAACAGCTCGCTCTAGCAGCCTTTTCCCCCTGCTTGTGTAGCTCTCTCACGGTGTCGAAGACTGTCACTCTCGGCTCAGACTATTCCAAAACATTGGGCAATTTGGGTCGGACCTTGGTTTTAGGCTGCCACTGCTCGGGGTGGTAGGAAGGCGTAGTGGGTACTCTGGTTTGTTGTAATCAAGGTAATCTTTCATTACAACAGGAACTTCTTGCACTCGGCCTTTGTTTTATCCATCTTCAGGCTGCGAATGAAATTTGTGACCCTGTCAGTTCAACCATCCACAGTAATTTCGCTCGAATCAGCCTATCGACAGAGGTAAATAGAATGGCTCAGGTGGGAGAAAGCGTAGTTATTA
This sequence comes from Pseudotsuga menziesii, assembly GCA_001517045.1. Classification (NCBI taxonomy): domain Eukaryota; kingdom Viridiplantae; phylum Streptophyta; class Pinopsida; order Pinales; family Pinaceae; genus Pseudotsuga; species Pseudotsuga menziesii. The sequence continues at coordinate 9,049 of LPNX010859546.1, read as the reverse complement.
TGGACATTAAAAAAATATTTGAAGACTATATGAAATGCTTGCAATAAGTGTCATGGATAACAAGGAAATGGTTCAAGAGGTGAAATGAATGGGCAAAACTGTGAGTTATACTTCCCTTCAGATCAGCAATCATGATGCCTGTATCGATGATAATGAAAGTAATCTACGAGAAATTATGGGTAAAGTCGATAGGATCCAAGAGGACCTCCAGTGCTTCATGGCCATGAATCAAAGCAGCAGAGTTTATGCAGTCACTGTTGAAGCTGTGCTTCCAATGGAGGAGGAGTCCGTAACCCAACTAGGAAATATCAGAGGCAACCCTTAACGAGTATTTGGCTGTATGTTTTTTTGTCTTTTATTATGTAATCAGTATGTCCTGGTATACACTACCCACGATCTTATATGTTTTGAACATACACTTTGTGAAGTTTTTTGGACAATCTCTTGGATAGGCTCTCTGTGCAGCATCTTTGCTCTGCATATATGCAATTTATTTCCTTTCCTGTAATGAATGGCTATGCACAGCTAACTTTTATATATACCTTTTTATAGTTTCTATTAAAAAAAAAAAACCTCATCTCCCACTAGAATTCCTAAACAAAATTATATATATAAACATAAAAAATAATACATAAACATGTTACTAATTTTATCTTTAACAATTGACTATCATATTTGAAACAATTGTGTATTGAGTTTAGATATTCTTGTAGGTATGAATTTGGATTGTTGATCTTGATCACAATGGGAACAAAAAAGCATCGAACTAAAATATCTTATAGGAATCAAAGCAACATTGAAGAAATAAAATAGAAAGATAGAGAAAGAAAGAGAAAAAAAAGAGCAATCTTGAGAAGAGAAGAAGTTGCAAATCAACCTATAATTGGAAAATTAAATGTCATTTCTAATAGTATTGGTATAATTTATTTTTAAGCTATTCAATTTCATATTCATATATATAATTTCATTTTCCTAGTGATCTAGTTCATATATATATATATGTGTCAAATTGTTTAGAATGTAACTATAATTTTGTAAATAATTCATAACTTATATACATGTTGTATGTCCATGTATGAATTCATATATATATGTTAAATTGTTTAGAATTTAATTATATTTTTGTAAAATTGTAATTTTGTAATTAATTTATAAACTTATATACATTGCGTGCACATGTATGAATTCATATATATGTCTTCACAATTGTATGTAGATTGTATAATTTCATATTCACATATTCATATTTAATTTCATATTGCATATTCTTATATATTGAATTTCATAATTTTATATTTATACATGTTAAATTATTTAGAATTTAATTATAATTTTGTAATTAATTCATAAACTTATATACATTGTACACGTGCATGTATGAATTCATATATATGTAAATTGTATAATTTCATATATTCACATATTCATATAATTTCATAAATTGCATACTCATATGTTCAATTTCATGGTGTTCTAATTCATAATCTATATATATGTGTGTGTGTGTGTGTGTGTGTGTGTGTTAAATTGTTTAGAATTTAATTATAATTTTGTAATTAATTCATAAACTTATATACATTGTATGTGCATGTATATATACAACCTTATAAAACCACTTATGTGTACATGTGAAATAATGGTATTTGTTCTGAAAGAACTGAAAAAAAAATGTTTAACTAAGTTACACTAAATTACATATATACAAAGTAAGTGTATTATAGTATGAGTAGTTTTAGAGTTGTCGAGTGAAATTAGAAAATGGTTGATGAATATATATAATTATATAGTGCATAATAGTCTAGCATAATATCTACTTCTAAATTAATATGCATATATAGCCTTATCATTGCACTTATTTTATTCATATTTTCTATAGCCTTATCTCTCCTTTCATCGATTTTAATATGATTTTAATTTCATATTCATATATGGGCATTTTCATAGTGTTCAAATTACAATTTTACATTACATTATGATAATGATGATAATTACATTACAATCACATTAAAAATTTTACAATTACAATTAGATTACATTACAATCATGTACAAATGACTAGGAATCATATGGCTTTAAGCATTGACAACAATGATGATTTCAAAGAAAATCAAATTATTATAATTACAATCACATTAACGTGCATATGCACCAACCTTAAATTAGTGGGATAGTAAGGTAGAGTAAATACAGATACAATTTTACATTACATTATGATAATGATGATAATTACATGTTACAATCACAATTACATTAAAAAAATATAGTTACAATTACATTACAATCATGTACAAATGACTAGGAATCATATGGCTTTAAGCATTGATGACAATGATGATCTCAAAGAAAATCAACACTTACAATTAGAATCATAATTACAATCACAATCACATTACATCTTACTTAAGGTAAGGTAGAATAACATATTTTACTTAATAACCTAATTTACTTAATAACATCTAGTTTGCGACATAAGTCTCATCCACAACAAATATGGGAAGTACTTGGGATTTTCCCTAAAAATAATTATGAGGAGTACCACAGGAACCCCAAAGTAGCTAGCCATTGAGAGGACCTATCAAGCAAAAGGGGCAATGACCCTTACTAGATTGACTAGATTCCCACCGGCGTGGAAAACCAAAGAGATGTCATTTGTGGCCAAGCAGTTAATAGTTTTACCTACACCTTGAAATGAGGGTTACTGCCCCAAAACTCAACCACCAATGTTGTCTCGGGCTTGAGTATTGGGGTAGTACCCCTCACTTCATGGTGGAGAAATGATGGTCCATTGTTTATGATTTAAGCATTCTCATGTGGTTTTTCAACCAGGCACAATCCTATAGGTGGTAGACTTTACTGAGAATCACATTTTCTCCTTAGAGAGAGATACAGAGTATTATCACTCTGACCAGGTGTCCATATCCAGACATGTATTGTATAGACATGCTCAAGTGAGCATTGATGGTAGGGATAGCACTCCTCAGTCATGTGATGTGACACTACTACATTTCGATCCAAAATCCGACGGTTACTTCCGACGGCGCGTGGATTTCTCTGTTTAAGCTTACCAAAAATCACAAGGATACATATTTTTTTTTTAAATGTGGCCACACACGTCGGTTAAGCGACGGATATTCTCATAACCATCGTTAAACCGACGGCGCGTTATTTATATCACATTATAAAACAACGTTATTTTTTCATTGTAGTGGACTATGGATGGTAAGCGTCGCTTAAGCGACGGAGGAACCGTCGGTTAAGCGACGGCAAGTTATATACATTTGATGATAGTCTCTATGTGAGAGATGCCAATGTAATTTATTGTTGTGTTATTAAAAAATAAAAAAATATAATATAATAAAACTAAAATAAACTAAATAAAAAACAAAAAACAAGAACAAATTGACAAATTACAACCCCGCCACAAACAAATCTGGAGGTAACACCAGTGAAAGAGATGGGCTTGCTTCAGCTGCTGGCTCTAGCACTTAAACCTTGAGTATTCACTCCTCTGGGGAGCTACCTGTTCTCTATTCAACCAGCCCAGTTGAGTCTTTATTTTCTCCTTATGGCCAACGTTACAACGACTGGTCTCTCATCCTGGAGGTAACACCAGTGAAAGAAAGAGCTGTCATTGCCCGAGCGATTGTACCTCCTCGACCTTGTAACCTCGCGAAACACGCCCTACCCATTGTTACGCAGTTCACCTACTGATGCAGTTCCACCTACTGGTTTCTCAATATATTTATTGCTACCATACACCCGATTTAAACCTCTATTACTGCCCGGATGGAAGGATCTCTCTTGCGAACTGGAAATGATGCATGATTAACTTGACACGGATGGATTGCTTTTTTTCTTGCTAGATTATTTGTGGGTGGCTAGCTTCTAAGGAGCCTAGAAAGAGGGAAACACCGGTATGATCCAAGTTAGAAAGAGGTTTATTCACGACCAGGTTCGGAGGAGAGGGGTCACAGTGGATAGAAGGCACATAAGAGATGGGTCGCAGTGGATAGATGGAAAGAAACCTTTAACCCATTACAGCTGTAGAGGAGGGGCCGAAGAGGAGAGGGCCAAAGAGGATAGGGCCCTAAGGGACAGATCTCGCAGAGGAGAGGGCGGTAGAGGAGGGCCCGAAGAGGAGAGGGCCACATGGGATAGAGCTCGTAGAGCAGAGGGCCACAGAGGTCATGTAGAGGAGGCTTTGTAGAGGTGTACGAGGATTTGAAGAGGTCACGCAGATGAAGGTTTGCAGAGGCAGATGAGGGTTTACAGAGGTCACACAGAGGAGGGTTTACAGAGGCAGAGGAGGGTTTGCAGAGGTCATGCTAAGGCCGATAGAATGCCCCAAATCGGTGAGTAATCTATGTTTGCTTAAATAATTTTGATTTGGAATTATAAAAAACAAGTTCTCTATGCAGAAGAAATCTTTATTTAGCATGTATTATACTGGTATGGAAAAGGTGAAAAGAATATGTTCATAATATAGTTTAAAATTTGAACTTCTCTTCCCCTAAATTTCCCTCTCACTCTCTATGTGAGATGAGCGTCACTGCTGCTGCATTGCATTGTAGTCGCTTCCTTTCCCACATTTAATCTTCTAGCTGTTGATTTTCTTATATTTTGACAGCCAAAGTAAGGAAGTAAGAGCATTGGGATAACTGGATACAACTAAAGTCTGACATGCACAATTAATAAAATACCAACCACATACATCCTTAAACAAGTAGCTTTCCTGCATGACTCCTACATAGTGATGACATGAAATTCAGGGAGGATAAGAATATAAACTTGAAGCTTGATTGTCTCATTCAAGAACTTTGCATGCTTGTTCACAAGCCCTTGTTCACAAGCCCAATAAAAGTTGGGGGAGTTCCATCAGCCTCTTCTGGAGCATCACCTACTTGCTGCATTCCAGCATGCTCTGGGACAACACCTGAGGCCATAAGGGGAGGAAACTGTGCTGAATTTGGAGCAAGTGTAATAGGTTCATGCTCTACTAAGATTGCCAAAAGAATATCTAAACCCTGTTTTAGCCAGAACACATCACTTAAAGCTTCCCATTCTTGAGTTTGTATTATGTATTGTAAACGTGTAAACAAAGTTTTTCCAAGAGAGTCATGATAAAGGGCAAAGAACTTTTGTCGCATCTCAGGATCCTTAGCTCTCAGGCCCAACATGTACTACCTTTCCACCTTTTGAAATACTTCCTGTCTTGAAGGCAATGCATACCTGACAAAAACACAAATATCAGTGAAAATAAGTAATATGCCTCCTTTACATGCAAATATCAAACTGCTTGGAAAGTAAACATCAGCCACTCACTTCGTTGAGTTTGAACAGAGTCGATAACGTAACTGAAGATATTTTTCGTCCCAATCTTCCAAATATGGTGTAGATAGAACCTGTCTATCAACTTGTGACAGCTTTTGTAGGTACAAAATGATATCCTTGTTAAGGCCTGCATTGGATGTTCCAGAACTAGATGACCTGAAGTCATTCTCAATCCAATCCTTCATCATATCAAGTATAGTGAGAAGGACACTGGCATCTGTGCCTTTTTCGGACAATATAGATTGCAGTATCTGGCTAATCGAGCGCTTGCATTCAGACACAAGCATTACTCTTCCACTAACAAGTTTAAGTATTGACTTCAAATTGGACGTAACAGCACCTAGATCAGATTTCAAACGTGCAGCAGCAGGTGATGGCTCCTAATCGATCCTATGAAGCCAGGTCAGTCACACAACAAACCAATGACAACCACCAAAGCTTATAAATATTGACCATAGAACAGAGGAGCAGAAGCATAATCATGCAAGCAAACAATGTGAAATAGGATAAATAAATATGTAAGTAATTTTCTTAATGTCAAAAAAATGACCACAAGATTGGATCAATGGGAATAAAAAGATATGTCCAGTGTGAATACAATGTAAGAGTGCAAAAGCAACTCTTATAAATGCTGAGGTAATTGTATCTAGAATGAGGTATATTTCAAGCCAAGCTCCACACACTTACTTGAATCGTGTTCCCGTAAGTTATATTTTATCCGGGATCGGGATTATACTGTTTCATAAATTAATTTTTTTTAATACCAAGTGCCATCAACAACATAAACTGAAGTGGGAAAGCATGCAAATGCAAACCTCCCATCCTCTATAGAATGCTGCTGCTACTTCCTGTATCTTTCCTTAATTCCAATTGCCTTAATATAGTTGCTGCTTCCTGTATCTTTCCTTCATGGTAAAGCAATTAGTAGTGGAAAGTGTCAAGTGTTTGTGTAGAATGTATGAATTGTGGTTGAAATCATTTGTGGTAGTGGAAGAAGAAACATCACATTCACAGCCCTCCAGTATTGCTGAAGATTTTAATGCATTGCCAAAAGGTATGCTGAATAATGAGAAATTTCAGAGTCCTTGAAGTTATAATTAGTTCATGATGTCTCCAATTTGTTTAATAGTTTGTTAATTGAGATATTAGTTTGTGACAAGTATTATAATGTTGACTTTAAAGTTTAAATGCATAGCAAAGACAGAGATGCATCCCACCAGAAGCAAGCAACATAATCTCTGACATAAAGTCCAGCAAAATAAGGTGGTAGGCAGTCCATTATAAATCTCAATCTTTTCACATATTGCAAATAAAACACTACTAGGTTTGTGGCATAGGTCTGTTCAACAATAGATAAATTATTTTCTAATTGTGACATGGTCCTTACCCTTGTGGTTGTACCTTGATTCCCTCCAATGGAATTCCTAAATTAACTTTGAGTGGAATACCTTGTGGTGTGCCAATATAGACCAAAAAAGTGGTAATGACCCTATAATATCCTCTGTTTTAGCATATTTTTCTTTCTGCTAAAATAGAGGATTAGTTTATTTGGAATCTCTTCATCATTTGGCATCTCTCCTAAGAGTTGTAATATTGCTACAGCCCTTCTCCTGGTAGATCCTGGTTTTTGCTACATGAGTTCTATTAACGGGAAGCGTGCAGCTGTTCCATAAAAATATCTGTACTCTGATTTTTTGGCAAATCTTGTTCAAGAAAAACACGGCCTTCTCCTAAGCCTCGGGCCTGCCAAGCTTGAGCATTTGCACAATAGGTTCTTACACCTTTAGCATTCTCAATTTCTATCAACCCTGCTTCCCAGATGTCATCATGCAAAAGAAGAGTACTGAGTGCATCTAAGGCAGCTTCATCTTCCTGCCACTCTCTCTCTTCTTCTTGTTCTGCATTTGATATTCTGGCCACCAAATCCTTGATGTGGGTTACTCCTAGATTTCTTGCAAGCTCATTTAGATGAGGGTACCTAATTGCGCAGAAGGATGTAGTCAAGTGTAGAAGGAACTTGGCTAAGACGACTCTGACCACCTGGACTGAAGGGCAAGACATGCTCATAGTTGTTTATGCGGCCATAAATCACCTTTCTCAGTAGGTTACAATTGTAAGTCATGCATGCAAACAACAACTGTTGATGAGGTTCATGAATGGCGAGGCAGTTTACAAACATTATGGAGGCACGAACTTATTGGAAGTCTACATGGTAGTTGTTGGTTCCAAAACATTCACAGTTTACATGTTTTAATACTTAAATATTTTATAAATTGAGTTATATTTTAAATTAAATTTGGCTTCCTCTGCATGATCGTGTGCTTTGGGCTTAGCGTTGATTAACATATTTTAATCATTAAAATGGACTGTCAACCATTGCCTCTCTACATGGTCAGAGTGTCGAGTGCTGGATTGAAAATTTTCAAGAATAAAGAGCTAAATAAGAGAAGCAGTGAACCATTGCATGACCTGCCTCCACTATAAAACCTTATTGCAATGTTCAGTGATTGTTGTTGTTTTTTTATGGATCGGTTTTGTAAGCTATGATGCATGGTGTCGTTTGTATATTCCCCTGATGTGCTTGCTACCCGATGGGTGTTATATCGGTGATGGCATGCCTGCTGTTCAATAGGTATGGATCTCCATTATTACTTTGATGAGATTCCACTTACCACCTATGCGGCACACACCAATATCAGGTGCACAAAAAATGTTTTAAAACTGTACCAAATCCTCCTTTGTTATGTTTCAGTGCAATTATTAGATGGATATGAATCATTTTTCATGTTTCAAAAATGTAAATGACCATTTTTTTTAAATCATGCACTTTATTAAAACACAAAATAGGAACCCAACCCCCTAAATGTTCTAATTTCAGCTATTTGTAAGGTTTTTGTATATGAGTGAGTTTTTTAGAACTCTTCTACGTTCTTCATTTTGTTTGTGAGCCACCATTCACACCAGAATATAACATTCAGACTTACTTTTCTCGGGTATGTAGCATATGCAATCTAAGAGGCTCCTGTGACAGGGCATGCATAAAGCCCCACGAAGAGGAAAGTGCATGTATGGATGATATAATGCGAGTGCTGCTTGCTTATGGGCTTGATGCTCTGGTGGGTTCAGTTGAGAACGAGTTACATACGAGAGAAACAGTTATAGCATATGTTCGTTAGTTCACCTTGAGACAGAGAAATTGCAGGGAAATATCAAAAATTTGGGTCCAAATTCTTTACTCCATCGAAAGCTACACCCAAAGGATATACACCGTTTGGATTGCCTCGTTGATTTTGTTTTCGCATAGTCTTTTCATTGAACTTCGTTATACCTATTTTAATAGCCACAATTGTGATGATTGAAGGTTTTTGTAAGCCAGCTGGTGCAGACCTCCAAACCCTCGGTTAGAAAATGTGTGCTTAATTAAACATGGAGCTATGTTTGACTCCTGAGCTTCACCTTTCCTAATGAAAAACCAAATCAAACGGTCTGACCTTCACCAGCTTCTTATTGGAACATATCATCATAAGCTAGAGAGTAGCATACCTGTAGATTTTTTCTCCTTGGAATTCAATAGGGAGGGGGCCTGTGTGCCCCCAAGCTATACAAAACAACCAAACATGGGAGAGGTTCCAAATTCAACCAAGACGTAGCCGCAGAAACAATTTCAACAGTCAAACCCTTACCCAAGTAGCAGAGAGTTCCGGGCTGGTGCCTACAA
>LPNX010859537.1:5605-41325 GCA_001517045.1 Pseudotsuga menziesii | reverse complement strand
AGTCCTTCTTCTGTCCACTCTGCTGTCCCTGCTGCTGCTGAAACTTAGCCCCACCCTTCTTGGGGCCCTTCTTCTTCCTCCCTTTGGCTGCCAAAGCCACATCCTCGTCATCTCCCCCTCTGTGAGAGCTGCTACCAAGTACGAGACCCCTCCTGGTCTCCTCCTGTACAAAATCATCCCATAGCCTCTCCCAACTAGGTAGGTTCTCCCTACCTACAATAGCCTGCACAAAAGCACCCCCGGGCTTTGAAGCCCCGTTCACCGCTGTACGCACAAGCTCTGTAGGGGCAACCACCTCCCCAACTGCTGCAAGCTCATCCTTGACAGCAGATATCCTGGTAAGGTAAGCTGTGACTCCCTCTCCTCCATGCATCCTGATACTCTTGAGTTTCTCCCTAAGAACCATTTTCCGGTTCTCATTGGAGCTCTCATACAGTCCAATCAATGAAGTCCACATCTCATGTGCTTTGTCTTTACCTGAAATGTGAGGGATGATTTGATCTTTCACTGCATCTAGAATAATCCTTCTAGCTTTGCAGTCCTTCTTGTTGAAGGCAGCTAGAACAGTAGCATCTGTAGGAATGACTATGGGGTATGTAGTGGTGTTCCTCACCACATCTGGCCATAGCTCATGCTCCTCCAATAACAACAAAATCCTAGCCTTCCATGGAACAAAATTACCTGTCCCATCCAACCTATCCTCCAACCTCAATCCGGTAGCCATATAAACAACAACTCAGCAAAATAACTCTGACAGAAGCAAGTACAAACAAAAATCTGAATGCTGCAAATTTTCTGTGTGTATGTAAACCTCAATATTTCAGCGCCCTTTGCTCTGATACCATGTTGAAAACCCTTGTTTAACAGCAAGCTGGTTTAATGAACAATTTCTATGAATTTCTTGAACAATTTAAACACACTGTAAACACTTAACAGGCTGTAAATAAACACATGCACATCACACAATTTGACACAGATATTTTTGGCAAAGTTGCCCTGGAAAAACCCCCACGGGGAAAACCAGTTTTGAGATGAGAGCTTTATTTCTTCAGTAAATGTACAAGTCAGAAAATCAGAGATGAAGATCTAACTTATCTCCACCAGCAGAAGTTCTTTTCAGCATTAAATGCACAAACTGTCCTTCAAACCCTAACAGTAATTTTCCTCGATTTCCGTGCCAAATCAGACACCGGCCGTACAGCTGACAGGCCGTACAGATCTCGGGACACGTGCCAGAATTTAATGCAGCCGTACAGTAATTAATGCAGCAGTAAAATACCTCGAAATTCGTGCCGAATTTACCCAGTCGTACACTGTCCGTACTCCTCGGGATTTGTGCCGAATTTATTGCTCCGTACAGATCCGTACACCTCGGGATCCGTGCTGTCCTAGCCGTACTTCCTCCTCGAAGTTCGTGCCAATTCTGCAGCCGTACTCCTGTCATAAATGCAGGCCGTACACCTTGGGAACTGTGCAAGCTAAAAGCTGGAATCTCCTCCTTCAAACCCTAACCTGGAATTTGACCTCCTTGGGAAAATCGACCTCCTTGAGCTCTCCTCTTCTCCTTCATCTGTAAAAATGAAAAGTCAACTCACTTTTGCCTCCCTCACTCCTTTTTATAATTTCACAGTGAGAGTGAAATTCACATTTATTTATTTCCCATAAATAAATTCACTCACTTACTCACTTTATAAAAAGTGACTTTAGTCATAAAGTCACATTTAAGTGACTTTAATGTGAGGGTCACATTTTCCCTCTTAAGTGACTCAGGCAAAATAAAGTCACTTAGGGAACTCCTGACTAGGTACAAAAATCAACACAAAAGGCATGACCAAAATCTCATAGTGACCATAGTGACAACGAAAAGTTGTTGTGGAGATGTCTTGGTTCCTTACTCGGATCTGATGGTACCCCGAGCGAAGATCAATCTTGGAAAAATATTTGGCACCCCGTAGTTCGTCCATGAGTTCATCAACTCTAGGGATGGGATACCTGTTTTTAATGGTCTTTTTGTTGAGTGCTCGAAAGTCGATGCACATTCGTAGTGTACCATCCTTCTTCTTGACCAAGACCACTGAAGATGCGAAGGGGCTAGAACTGGGCCGAATGTATCCAAGCTCCAACAATTCTTTGATCATTTTCTCGATCTCATCCTTTTATCTTTTGGGATGCCAATAAGGAGTGGTGATGACTCCCTGTGTCCCTTCCTCTAGCTCAATAATGTGTTCAAAGCCTCGGTCTGGCAGTCTACCTGATGGAAGGTCCCGAAATACCTTTTCGTGCTTCTATAACAAGGGCTGAATGTCACTTGGGTGTTGTGTGCTGGTTTTTGGGGGTTTCCCAAAGGTGACAAAACATTCTGCAGCCCATTCTATATCATCCTGTCTGAGTACTGCCTCCATTCTCTGTGACGAGACCGGTTTTGGGGAATAAGTGTTCATGCCCCTCAAAACTACCCGTTTGCCACCTAGCCCCTGGAATTCCATTTCCATTGCTCGGTAGTCTGTAGTGTGTTTCCCTATTGAATAAAGCCACTGAACACCCAATACTACATGAGTATATGATACATCTACTACATAAAATGAATCTATCATCTGATAGTTACCTAATGTGACATTCAATTTTGGAATCCAGTAGTTGCACTCCATGCTGGAGTTCCCGGCTACTGCTACAGTGAATCCTTCGAACTTCTCAGTCTGAATACCTCTCTTGGCTACCCAAGCGGAGTCAATGAAATTGTGGGTTGCTCCCCCATCAATCAATACTCCTACTCTGTGACCCTGTACTACTCCTCTGACCCTGAGAGTATGGAATCTTGGTACTCCAGAAAATGAGGCAATGACTCCCTCTGGTGTATCACCCTGGAGTCATTCTTCCTCAGCTGCCCGTAGTTCTTCTGTGGCTTCTTACTCATAGTCCTCCTCATCACTGCCTAAATACACTTCGATGTAGTGAGCCTTCGCCTTCCCTGCACACCTGTGTCCTAGCACCCATGGTTCCTAACAAGTGAAATATAGTTTCTTCCTCCTCAAGTCTTTTCTGGTGTCCTCGTCTAACCATGTTTTCTTGGGAACATCCTGCTGGAAAGGTTTCTTGTCCTTGTCCCTAACAGGAAAGTTGGTTTTGAGCGGGAACCTGTTCTTTGAGACTGAATCCTGTAGATCTCTGGCTCTGCTAATGGCATCCTGCAGAGTGGGGGGTTTGTAGGCTTTCACCCATCCCCATAGTGGCTCTATTAGGGCCTCAGTGAATAACATAGTCAACCTGCTCTCTAACACATCTGTTACCATGATTGCTATCCTCTGGAATTCTGAAATGAAGGCTTCTGCACTACCTGTCTGTTTGAGTTGAGCCAACTCCCTGAAATGTATCTCTGGATCCTTCCTATCAAACCGCTCCATGAGCTTCTGAGTGAACTCACCGTAAAAGTGTATGGTGTTCTGACCCAATGTCACCAATCCGTGGTACAACCACTCATGAGCCTCTCCATCCAGGTGGAGTGTAGCCAATTTAATGGCATCTGTCTCTGTCATGGGATTGAGTTGGAAATAGGTATCCAACTTTTGAACCCATATCCTCGGTGAACCTCCACGAGTCCCATCAAAGTTTGGGATGGTCAACCTGCCCAAAGTCTTCTGCAACTCATAGTTGTGATTGAATCCCTTGTTGAAATTCCTGGACCTGTTCCTACTCTTCATGTTGCAAAAATCCGAGAAAGACATGGCAGCATGAAACCCATCCCCTAAGTCCCTGTATTCCTACAAATAAACCCCAAAAGGTTTGCTAGGCTCTACCTGCATGACTAGACCACCTATTGCATCTGCCAAGAAGTGAGGCATACTAGGCCTGTTGGAAGGTCTGCTATATATGTGCGGTGTATTCTATATATTGGTGTACGCAACCTTTCCACCGCTACTTGTAAATCCTCGATCTATCGGTGAGGGAGGTGTAATGTTGTTACCTATTTCTGGTTTCGCAGATAATCTATTGATTGCATTGAGTACATCTTTTTGCCCTTAGACTAAGTCTTGCAATGCAAATACTAAGTTGTGAAACTCCATCCTGTCCTCCTCTTCTCCCGTTCCCTTTCCCTTGTCAGAGTGTATACCTATTTGTTCCATGTCTGAGCTGATATCCTCAAAGTCCCCTGTGTATCTACTCCTTCTTTTCCTATAGGTTACGAAAGGGTCTCCTTCTGTATTCATCTATTTCTCATTTCTTAAGCCCACAATTGGCCAAGAAGATAGCTCTGATACCACTATAATATCCCAAATCCTAATATTTTCTATTTCTATGCAATTATACTGAAACAGCCGAGCATGCAAACTGCCATGCAAAATTCCCTATTTTATAGCTAAAATTAGGGTTAGGATTTGTAGGATAGAATGAACACTTACCACTGATAAGCTAGCTGGAATGCTCCTGAGAGAATATGCATGCATCAAGAGCTGAATCGGAGATAACCTGGTATCTTCTAGTTCCGGTGATACCCCAGCAACACAGACCCCAAATCAGCTAAGGGTGACGTTTTCAGTGAAGGAGGTGTCCGATGAAGCTGAGAATTTGCAGCATTGATAGTCTTCCCGTGCCGGAGAGAATGCCTGGCACATGCGGAAATTCTAAGGTCTCTAGGCAGGCTAGCGAATTGTTCTGGAGGTTCAGCTGCTCACGCCCCCCTAATCCCGAAATGGATGATAACTGCTCAGGATGAGCAAGACCGGATCTGATAATCACCGGGTACTGGAGTATGATACCGATGATGAGAATGGTGCCTGGGTTTCGAAGGTAAATTGAGATCTGAAGACCCAACGAATGATTTGGGCTTTCCAACTGAAAACCCCTTACGGCTGCACACGTGCCCCTGCAAACAATCTCTGATGGATACTGGATAACTATGAATAAATTGAAGAGCAGATGGTGAACCTGGATGGCTTACCCTGGATGAGACTAGGGCAGATATCTCACTGCCGAAACCCCGTTAGTTGAAGACGTCGTCTCCAACCCCAACTGTTGTGGCCGCACGCTGTGCTGCTACTCAAGAGCTCCAAAATCAATAATCATCAAAAGTCCGTCTCCTTTCACTTTATCTTCCTTTTATAACTTTCAACTGCGAAAACCCTAACTTTTGACCTAATTAGGTCACTTTAATTTCTAATTTGCAGTTGACTTGCATGCATGTGCATGGAGACTTAAACGGGTGCATGCATCATTAAACAATGCTTAGATGTCATGAATGATGGTGGCCTTTAGCCCCGGTGGCCCTCTTTGACCTAATGGTGATAACATATTGATGCCCTAGATTTTTTGTAGATGGCATCAGTCTTTAGTTGATTCCCTAACTGTCAGTAACCGCTTGAACCCTAAGTCACATGGTTCGAATTCGAATTCGAGTTCGAGAACCATTTGATTCGGTTCGAATTCGAATTTTCGGATGAGATTTGTTTGAGATTCGTCTTGAGATTCGAATATATATATATATATATAATAAAATTATTAATAAAATATGCTATTTAAATAAATTTTAACCTATAAAATGAAATATATTATGCAGCATGCTTAAATAGTTTAAAAAATAAACAATAAAATTGAAATGTGTCTCCTAAGTCCTAAACATAAGAATAAATATGTTTAGTAAACAAGAAAAGCAGAGGGTATTCAACGGCAAAGTAGATTACTTTGCAATTCGGGAGCAAATTATAGAAAATCTGCAAAAGGATGTACGGCCGGCTTATTTTATAGAATGTTTAAATGATGTGGTTTACATTTTTGCACCTTCTGGTAAACACCCATCCTCCTTATTTCTTTCAGTTCTATGTCGTGTGGCTGAGTTGAACCCTACATTTGCTCATGATCATGAAGCAAGGAGGTTAGCGGTGAATTTGTTCAATAAACCAATACTTTATGGGTCGTTCACTGTAAATGAGAACGTAGTTATTAATCTAGTCAGAATTTTTGAATATAAAATGGAAGAGTTGAAAGAAGATATACACGAAGAGACGTTGGGTTCTTCCAAGTTTAAGGCATTGAAAGCATTCATTCTAAAGCTTATAAGACTGCGTCATTTCTGCACTGCTGGTTCTCTTATAAAGCGACTAAGCTGTGCTTGGGAAGAATTTTTGGAGCCTATTGTTGATGCTAAAAAGCATCAAATAGCAGAAGAATGGGCTACTTTTGACCACACAGAGAATAATATGATTTCTTTACTCATAAGTTGTTACAGTAGGAGGGAGGAGTGGAAGACTGTTTGGAAAATGGCAAAAGAGTATGATCTTGAATCAGAATTTCCAGATGTTCTTTATAAGTACAAAGAAAGTAAGGTGACAGGATACTACCCTTCGTCCTCCTGTCACGACTGTGCTGTGTGCCGCCGGCATGAGTTTTGGAGCCCGCGCGCATGAATGTGGAGCCCGCTTGACAGCTGCGTGCGACCCCGACGATTTTGTTTCGATTTTTTAATCAAATGCGGCATTAAATTCGTGTTGAGATTCGAATTCGATGATATTCGAATTCGCCTTGAAATTCGAGTTTGAAATTCGGCTTGAAATTCGACCTTCAGATTCGCCGAATTTGATTCGAATTTTTTTTTCCATGAGATTCGGCGAATTTCGAACCTCAAGGTTCAAATTCGCCGAATCATGTGACTTAGCTTGAACCCACAGGAATCACATAGGTTAGCAGTTTTGGTCCTCAATGCCTAATCAGATGAGGACATTACAATCTAATGTTGATCAAGATGGGGACTCAAATTGAGTGGATGCGACTTATTTTTGAAGAGGCAAAGGAAATACAAGCCTTCATTACAAACCACCACATGTCCCAAGGCATTTACAGGGAATTTGCGAAGTTGGAGCTTCTTTAGGTACCAAAAATTTGAAGTTTAAAGTTTAAACTTTATACTTGTAAAGACTAAAGTTTGTTTCATAAATCTTAGAAATCTAAATTTTAATTTATTGAAATTTGGTCACTTGAAAGTTGCAGAGACTCGTTTTGCCTCTCACATCATAGTCTTAACAAGGCTTATGCAGGTGAAAGAAGCCTTACAATCAATGGTATGCAGCTCTCTTTAGAATCAATGGAGGCAATCCCAAACTAAAAGAGCACAAGCAGTGAAGAGGTTGGTTGTTGATGATGAATGGTGGGATAAGGTGTAGTACCTCTTGGCATTTACTAAGCCAATTGTGGATTTGCTACGTATGTTTGACACAGACAGACCCAATTTGGGAGAGGTATATGAGGGCATTGACTCCATGATGTCATCAATGCAAAGGAGCAAAACCAAGATGAAGTCTTTTACAGAGAAGTAAAAGACATACTAACCAAAAGGTGGAACAAGATGACCACTTCATTACTTCTTTTGGCCTATGCAGTGAATCCTAGATATTATTCCGCAAAGTTGCTAAATGATCAGTATGCGCAGCTTTTATTACTTTTTACTTTTAACAATCAACTTATTCAATAATATGCATTATCACATTATCATCATATCATCATCAGCATTATTATCATCATCACATAAGAAGCATAACATGAAACACAGAACACCATATTTTATGTGGAAACCTAAGTCCTGGGGGAAAAACCACGAAAGCCTTTCTAAAATTGTTTTCCAAAAATAACTGGAAGGACGCAACAACACCCTTACTATAAAGACTTCAATTTTCCAGCTGCAACTAGAAGGAGGCTATAACCCCCTGATTTACAGGCTACAACCTGAAGGAAGCTACAACTCCCTAGTTCTTCGGCTACAACCGAAAGGAGGCTACAACCCCCTTTCATTTCCTCGTCTTGCCACCCAGATAAGAAGATAGACACTGAACTACTAAACCAAAACCGCACTGATCCTACGGACCCACTAATCAACACCTGTACTACACTGCACAATATGTACCACACTGCACAACCGCTGCCACTACTAACCACTGCTCATCATTTGATCACTACTCACAACTGATCACTGTCTGCTATATCACACTGCTCATCATCTGATCACTATTTCTCAACTCATCACTTGCTCATCAACTGATCACTGCTCATCACCGCACCACACTTAAACCAATAACATTTCCAATCACGTTGTACAAATCAATCATCTGACTCAATCAATCTGAGTCTAACCAACTTCACACTAAACTCAGACCACCTGCGTCAAACCAACTGCTCATACAACTCGGCCAATCTGATTCAAACCAACTGCACATAAGGCAAACTGTGCCAATCCTACTCAATTGAACCAACCTGTACCAAGCTCTAAATCTGTGGCTGATAACCTCTGCACTCTGATCACTGCCAAATCATCCCTGTATACCAACAAGTCATTTCACTGCTATACACTGCTCATGTACATCATTGTACACCTCATCATACACAATTACTGAACAAGTAATTTTATTATGCTTTCACTTAACATAAGGCATCAACTTCAGAGTGTGCATCATTATCACATGCATTATCATCATAAAGTGTATCATATCATAGCATAAAGGTACATAAAATCATCATCATATCCTCCATAATAACTTCAAATATATATACCAATATAGAGGCTCCATACTAAAGATCAAATATGAACTCTATCCATGAGAGACGTACCATCACAAGAGAAACTCAGAAGCATGAGCCATACCTTTTTGAAGATCATAAGATGAAGAAAAAGTAGAAAAAACAAAAGAAGCTCTAGATCCTGTCATCACATAGCCCTCGTAACAAGCTTTCCAACGAGCCAATAATTTTGTAATTCCGATTCCATATGAGAAAGTTATGCCAATTTTAGTGAAGATACCCAGAAATTTCTTTATCACAAAATTTCACACTTTTCTCCAAGAGTTGTGAAATTCCTGAGAGAATTGATGATGAACAAATCAAATGTTTGATATTCTATTTATATAGGTTGTGGAGAAAAATTATTAACTTGGGCCGACATGCAATTCAAAATTACAAATAATTAAATTCTCTTTTGTTTGGTCGGCTCACCCAAAAAGGTGGGGTACACCAACTTCAAAAATTCATATCTTTTCAACCATAAGGAGTTAGAAGATGCTCCACATATCCACGGAAATGGCTTGGCGAGTACTATCTCCCTATGATGGGTTTATTTGCAAATTCTTGGTCTAATACCCCTAAATTATTCAACTTATACAGGACATCAAGACTCCACACATAAAGGTGCCAAAGACCATGTTACCTTATGCATAAGTTCCAAGGTCAAAGGCTTTAATGGACATCATCAAAGGCATGAGGGATTCTATGGTATTCACATCCACAGACTTCACATTAACAAGCAGGAGGGTTCCATCATATACTCATCATATCAAGGATATCAAGGACTCCAACACCACCAATCAAGTGGGAACAAAGACTTTTTCAAGGATATCATCATTATTATACAAGATGGACTCAAGGAATTCAAGGAATTCAAGGGCTTCAACATCATCGTGTTCAAGGTCTCCATATCATTAAAAACATATCAAATGGTTCCAGTATATATCTTCATCACCATAAGAGTACCAACACCCCAAAAGAGGGGTACAAAGACCTCACCACTAGTTTGCAACACCTTATGGGCTTTATATGCATGATCAAAAGGCTACTACATGCCAATGACCATATCGCATCCAAAGGACATCAAAGCACCATATATGTGGGTTCAAGACCTAAACTTTCAAGGACACCAAGTTCCCCATAATAATGGGTTCCAACATACCACCATAAGTGTGAGTTCCAAGACCTAAGTCTCCACATGCAAGAGGACCAATATCTAAGCTTGTGGACTCAAGGACCCCACAAGAACTTGACAACCTCAAGACCATCCAATGCAAGCAATGAGCTTCACCATCAACACATCAAGGACTTTACACATGAGCCACATCATCCATCCAACAACCAATCAAGATATCAAAACAAGTACATGTTAATGTAATTGTAACTTCGGAAGAGATTCCCTTGTATATTTTATATTGTATTTGTATTTTATTATTGTACCTCCAACAGAGATGTTCATTCCTCCGATCAAGAGAGTCATCATTGTACGTGAGTCAGGTAAAGTCATTGAGGTTAAACCTCCTTTGTATGTCGAGGCATTAGTCCCCAGAAATAAGTGGTAATTGGGTTATTAGACTCTCCTAGAGAAGTCGGCCCAGTAGGAGAAAAAGTCAAATGGAAAATAGGTATAAATAGAGAGAGTGACTCACTATTTTAACACACACACTCACTCATCAAGTGTACATGAGAGAGCGAGAACAAGCTCGCACAAGTGAGAGAGAGAGCAGTTGTCGAAGATCATCTTTATACTTTTGGGTTTTACTTTTGCTACGGGTGCTCGTTCTATCTCTAAGGCAGTTACAGGGTTTTCTCCTTTATGGTTTCCTCGAGGAAAATCTTTGTGTCTCTTGTCTCTTGTGATTATTGTTGTGCATGCTATTCTCTCAGATAAGATCCTAGATCATATTGAATAAACCAATGTTCCACAGGGACGTGCCTCCCAGGGTCAAGGGCTCGCCCCCTGCGCTTTCCACGCCCCGAGGGCTGGGAGGCTCCATGGGAAACGTTTCCCAACACCCCCCTTTCTACGAAACTTAGGGAAACGCAAGTCTAGGAGTTTCCCGGATTGGGGGGATCCCACGCGCCCCCTCCTGAAAATGAGGGGCTCCCACAGGCCCCCACGCCCCTCGATTTTTTAATTTTTTTACTTAAAAGAAAATAGCCCCCCCACGCCCCTCGATTTTTTAATTTTTTTTACTTGGAAGAAAATGGTTCATCTTAAATATTAGGCTTTTACACTAAATGGTCATTATAAATCGAAATAGAAACAAATAAAAAGAAACAAACATCAATATGATATGCTTGGCTATAACGATTACATTTACATTACACAAAACTCTTCCAGAGCATAAGGATGCTAGTATGCAACTGGTGATGGGATGAGGAATTGATATGTTTATATGTTGGGGTTCATATTTTTATTATTATTCTATTTTTTTATAATTTTAGAGACCGACGCCCCCCCGCCCCCTAAAATACCCCAAAATTCTGGGGTGTCTCTACACATCCCCAATGTGCGTTTCCTCGCTCCCACGCTCCCGCGTCCCAAAAACTTGGTGGAACACTGGAATAAACTGTAAAAATCTAGCATGGTATCAAAGCCAAACTGAGAAGAAGGCATAGTGCAGCTACAGAAGCTAGTGCTTCTTAATTTTTGGGTCTCTCTCCACAGATCATCAAGGAAAGCAGGCTAGAATAATTCTCCTTACAAGGGTGCATCTTCCTATCAAAGCAGAATCTGATTCCGGACAGTTTCAGTCTTTGGCCTGTCACTTCTGCGGGAAATTGGGGCTTTTCACAAAAGTGGAATTTTAAAGTGTGGAATTTTAAAGTGGACCCAGCATAAGATTGTTCTCCACCTCAAAATCGAAATTTAGAGACCAAGATCGTAATTTTTGGTTGGGTAAGACTCCAGAAAAGTCAAACCATAATTTGACCTCGGACAAGAAAACAACATTACAGAAGACCAACTCCAAATCCAGTCCGAGCATCTCAAAGTGGTAAGATCTAAATCTTCTGTGTTTCCATTTGAGGTTCTCATTAAAGATGTCTCACCACACCAAGCTTGAGGATAAGCTTGACGGAGCTGATAATTTCCAAGCATGTAAGTATAGGATTTCACTAGTCCTTGAAGAGAATGAATTGGACACCTACATAAATGAAGAGGTTCCAGCTCTAGAGGGAGATGAGGCTAAAGCCTTACACAAGAAGAACTTGGTCAAGGCCAAGAAGATTATTGTTGATTCTATCAAAGATCACCTTATACCATATGTGTCTTCCTTAAAGACACCTAAAGAGATGTTTGATTCCTTGACCAAGCTATTTGAAGGAAAGAATATAAATCGGAAGATGACCTTGCGAAATCAGTTGAAGAATGTGAAGATCCAAAATGTAGAGACCATACAGTCATACTTTACAAGGGTCTCTCAAATCAAGGAACAACTTGAAGCTGTGGGAGAAGACATAGAGAATGGAGAAGTTGTGATGACCACCTTGACTGGTCTCCCTTGGTCATCGAACTCTTTTATTCAAGGAATTTGTACTAGAAGAAAGTTAATCACTTTCAGTAAGTTGTCGTAGGAATGCTCGCAAGAAGAAGCTTGAGTTGTAGCTCGTGAAGAAAAGATGGGAAATGAAGACCAAGCTCTCACATCACACATCAAGAACAACAAAAGGGAGCACTCTCATCACAAGAAAGAAAAACATCACCACCAGAATCAAAGGGATAATCTTGGAAGACCTAGAAGGGATCTATCTCATGTTAGATGCTATACTTGTGATGAGAAGGGACATTTTTCCAAAGATTATCCTAAGAACAAAAAGAAGAAGAACAACAACATGCTCACACTGCAGAGGATGATGAACCTCCCAGGAAGAGAACCAGAGGAGACAGCGAAGATTCTTCAAGCGATGAAAAATATGTTCTGATTTCAACTCTCACAGGTACAGTTTCACATGGGAGCAATGATTGGCCTGTAGATAGTAGGGCTTCCAAGTATATGACAGGATTTAAGGAATCCTTTGTGAATCTATCTGAACATGAGTCACCTCACAAGGTGAAACTTGGGGATGACTACCAATACCCCATAAAAGGAAGTGGTGAAGCCTCTTACAAGCTAAACTCTGGAAAATCTTTGAAGATGAAGGATGTTTTATATGTACTGACTCAAGAAGAATCTTCTCTCCATATCTGCATTGGCTGCAAAAGGTATGAGAGTTGCATTTATTGATGGCCAAGTTCTTATGTGGCCAAAAAGAAAGACCAAAGATGATGCAATAGTAATTGGAGAGCAAGAGGGAGGCTTATACAAACTGAAGGGCCAACATGTACAAGCCTCGGTCCATGACTCCATGAAGCCAAGTGAATTATGGCACAGAAGGCTTGCACATGTGCACTATAGAGCACTATCACTTGCAAGCAAAGCAGTGAACGGTCTTCTTGAAATCCAAACAAAGCATGAAGAAATCTGCAAAGGATGTGCGAAGGGAAAGAACATAAAGAAGACATTTCCAAGTAGCTACAGCAAAGCAAAAGGAATCTTGGAAGTCATCCACTCTGACGTATGTGGTCCAATGTCATCCAGTTCATTGAGTGGGTATGTATATTATGTTTCTTTCATTGATGATTTTCCTAGGAAGACCTGGATATATTTCTTGAAGAGAAAAGATGAAGTATTCAGCAAATTTAAGGAATTCAAAGCCCTAGTGGAGAATCACACATAAAAGAAAATCAAGACCTTTCGATCAGACAATGGCGAAGAATTCACATCAGAAGATTTCAAGGAATTATGCAGAGAGTCAGGGATTAAGAGGGAGTTGACCACTCCATACAATCCACAACAAAACGGAGTTGCAGAAAGGAAGAATAGAACGATTATGGAGGCAGCAAGGGCAATGCTTCATGATCAGGATCTTCCCATGCATCTATGGGAAGAAGCTGCAAGAATAGCCGTGTATGTATAGAATCGTACTCCACACAGAGTACTGGACAACAAGACACCAGAAGAAACTTTCTCCGGCGAGAAACCAGAAGTTAGCCATCTCAAGATATTTGGCTGCCAAGTGTACATACACATTCCAAAGGCGAAAAGAACAAAGTTAGACCCTTCAAGAAAGAAGGACATATTTGTGGGATATAGTGAAAACTCGAAGGCCTACAGAATATACTTTCCAAGGTACAAGAAGATCGATATCAACAAGGACGTGACATTTGACGAAGACTCAGCTTACAACAAATCCAGAAAACTACCTATTGAAGACATTGAAGAACCAGAAGTACCCAAAATCTGAGATACAACAATGAATGAAGCAACTCCAGAAGAAGATCGAGAAATAGAAAAACCTCAAGAACCTGTAGATCCACCCCGTGAGAAGAATTCTCGCAAGAGGAAACCAGCATGGGTATGAGAGGCTATTGTAGATGCAGAGAGATATGGCGCTCCAGAAGGAATGCACAGAGAAAGCAAGAGACCTAGGCCATTATCCAGTTATGTAGCCCGGTTGTGCGACATCATTGACAAAAGAACCTTCCAACTATGAAGAAGCGACAGAAAAGAAACAATGGAAGGATGCCATGATCGAGGAATACCAGTCGATCATGAAGAATGATGTCTGGGATGTGGTCCCAAGACCAAAAGGGAAGTCTGTTGTGACTTTCAAGTGGATCTATAAGATCAAGCATGCTGCAAATGGTAGCATAGAGAAATATAAAGCGAGATTTGTGGCACGTGGCTTCTCCCAGAAGGAAGGGATAGGTTATGAGAAGACTTTTGCACCTGTAGCCAGATACACTTCCATCAGAACAATACTTGCTCTAGTTGCAGTGATGAAATGGAAGATACACCAGATGGATGTCAAGACAGCATTCTTGAATGGTGTAGTGGAAGAGGAAGTGTAAGTGGAGCAGCCACTCGGATTTGAGACACATGATAGGAAGACTCATGTGTGTAAATTGAAGAAAGCTTTGTATGGATTGAAGCAGGCGCCCAGGACATGGTACGGTAGGATGGACAGCTTCCTGACTAGTTTGGGATTTACCAAGAGTAAAGAAGACTCCAACCTTTACTACAAGGTTGAGAAAGGGAACCCAGTGATACTATTATTGTATGTAAATGACCTGTTTGTGATAGGTGAGGATGGGTTGATTGTTGATACAAAGAGGAAATTTGTTGCCGAGTTCGAGATGAAGGACTTGGGCATGATGCATTATTTTCTAGGTATGGAGGTGTGGCAGAGTACAGATGGAGTCTTCCTTGGTCAAGGGAAGTATACAGTAGAGATCCTGAAGAGGTTCGGGATGATGGGATGCAAGGCAATAGCCACACCCATGGCATCGACCTTGAAGCTACTTTGTGATGCTTCATCAGAGTCAGTTGATGCCACAATATATCGTCAGATGATTGGATCACTGATGTACCTGTCGAACATGAGACCAGACATATGTTTTGCTGTGAACACTTTGATCCAGTTCCTAACGGATCCGAGACAAGTTCACCTGGTTGCTGCAAAGCATATATTGAGGTACTTGAAAGGTACAATTGATTATGGGCTCAGATATGACACAAATCAAAAGGTTAACCTGCAGGGTTATGTTGATTCAAACTGGGTTGGCAGTGCCTTAGATAGGAAGAGTACTTCGGGGTGTTGCTTCAGTATAAGATCAAGTGAGATCTCTTGGTTTAGCAGGAAGCAGTCCTACGTGGCACTAAGTACAGCCGAAGCAGAATACGTCGCAGCTTGTTCAGCTAGTTGTGAGGAAGTATGGCTTAGGAAGCTACTGTCTGATTTGTTTGATCTCTAGTTAGAGGCGACTTGTATCTTCTGTGACAACCAAAGTTGTGTGAAGTTGTCCGAGAACCCAGTGTTCCATGACAAGTCGAAGCACATTGAGATCAAGTACCACTATATCAGGGATACGGTGCAGAGAGGAGCAATGAAGCTCCAGTATGTTGCAACGGACGAGCAAATAGCCGATGTGTTAACCAAGCCATTAGCCAGAGTGAAGTTTGAATACTTCAGAGAGAAGCTTGGTGTACTTCAGATCGAGGTTCCTCCCAAGGGGAAGTGATGGGTCTGGAAGACGCAGATACACGAGAGCCATTCTCACATGGTGGTAGGTGTGTCCTCCCATGGTGCAGATGTAAGGGTTGTGGTTGAGATGTGTGCATCTGGGCTATGCTCCGAGTGACAATGAGGTGATCTGAAGACGATGAGACGATAGTAGGGGACTCGGGTTTTGCAGAGGCATATAATCAGTCCTGGGATGCTCCTTCAGGTTTTGCAGAGGCATATAATCAGTCCTGGGATGCTCCTTCAGGTTTTGTAGAGGCATATAATTAGTCCTGGGATATCCTTCGGGTTTTGCAAAGGCATATAATCAGTCCTAGGATGCTTCTTCAAGTTTTGCAAAGGCATATAATCAGTCTTGGGATATCCTCTAGGTTTTGCAGAGGCATATAATCAGTCCTGGGATGCTCCTTCAAGTTTTGAAGAGGTATATAATCAGTCCTGGGAGATCCTTCAGGTTTTGCAAAGGCATTTAATCAATCTTGGGATGCTCCTTCAGGTTTTGCAAAGGCATATAATCAGTCCTGGGAGATCCTCCAAGTTTTGCAAGGCAATAAGTCCTGACCTATACCTACTTGATGATTTGAAGACCTACATGGGGGCTAGGCCTACATCTAGCATGAAAAAGGGCTGGCTCTATAGAACTTTCTATGATGAGTAGATTCGAGAGATAGCACCATTTGATCGAGATGATGAGAACAGCAGCAACAGTAACGATGATGATCCAACGTTGAATACTTGTGCCTATATGTATTAATGTCTGTGTCAAGAGAATACTTTCCTAGTTAAGAGAGAGTGTTAATGTAATTGTAACTTTGGAAGATATTCACTTGTATATTTTATATTGTATTTGTACTTTATTATTGTACCTCCGACAGAGATGTTCATTCCTTCGATCGAGAGAGTCATCATTGTGCTCGAGTCGTTTAAAGTCATTGAGGTTAACCTCCTTTGTATGTCGAGGTATTAGTCCCCAGAAATAAGTGGTAATTGGGTTATTAGACTCTCCTAGAGAAGTCGGCCCAGTAGGAGAAAAAGTCAAGTGGAAAATAGGTATAAATAGAGAGAGTGACTCTATTTTAACACACACACTCACTCATCAAGTGTGCATGAGAGAGAGAGGACAAGCTCGTACAAGTGAAAGAGAGAGCAGTTGTCGAAGATCATCTTTATGCTTTTGGGTTTTACTTTTGCTACTGGTGCTCATTCTATCTCCGAGGAAGTTACGGGGTTTTCTCCTTTATGGTTTCCCTAAGGAAAATCTTTGTGTCTCTTGTCTCTTGTGATTATTGTTGTGCATGTTATTCTCTCAGATAAGATCCTAGATCATATTGAATAAACTGCAAAAATTTAACAGTACAAACATAACAAGCAACACAAAGACCAGTAACCAAAGATCAACCAGGAGTAAGGAACTCGACAATGGACTCAATTGGGACCAAGATACAACTTAGGGGAACTTGACCAAGTCAATGGGTAACCAAGGCTTTTGTCATTGTTCCAAGGCCTCCAAGGGATTCAAGCTTGGGATTGGACAAGGTCAAAAGGGTTCCTCTAACACAAACAACCACAAACTAAACACTAACCATCAGGGGCTCCATAAGAGGCACCAAGGACTCAACAGTTGGCATCAATGATCAGACACCGTTGGCATCAATGACAACTTAATCAACGCTATATTATTCATGAAGAGTTTTCAAATTTTGTGGGATCTGAGAGTTTGGGTGCAAGTAATGATCCTTTATCATCTTAAAGATCAAAATTTCATATTGGTTTTTTAGATCATTTAAAAATTCATATTTGTTTAAGATCTAATTCTAAGGGTTAGAATTTTGAAATTTCGGTCCAGATATTGAGACTATGCGGGACAAGACCAAACTAAGTCCAATTAATTGGTGGAACTTCCATGGTGGGGAAATTCCAAATATCCAAAAATTGGTCGTCAAGATCTTGTCACAAGTTGCTAGTTCCTCATCAGTAGAGAGGAATTGGAGCACATATGGCTTTATCCATTCGATGAAGCGAAATAGATTGGGATCCAAGAAGGCTGAGAAACTTGTTTATGTCCATTCCAACCTTTGCCTTCTATCACATAAGAAGGATGAATACAAATCGGGGGCCACCAAACTATGGGATCTAGAACCAAAATTACCTGACTTGGATATGACATTGAATGCTATGTCTCATATGAATCCATTTGATGAGGGGGCACCATCAAGTGGACAAGGAAGCAATCGTCTCGCTTCTACTTCTAGAGACAATGAATATGCTAGTGGTGATATGGGTCTTCGTCACATGGACGAGGACATTTTTTATGATATGTAATTGTAATTTATAATTATGTTTTGAACTTTTGAACAATGAACATTGAATTTGAATATGACAATAGGTTGCCACTCAATTCGTTTTGTAATTTGTATATTTGACTTATGTTGATGATGATAATTATGTAATGTGTTAATAATAAATATGTAGTTTTAATTTAAAATTTAAATGATGAATGTTAAATTTATTATTTAGTTACATATATATATGTCGTTTCTGTGTCGTATCGTATCCAGATTTTTTAAAAATTCGTTGTATCCGTGTCCACCCCACCCCTGCCTATCCGTATCCGTTTCAGTGCAACTTAGCTCAGATCGCTACAAGACGGGTACAAATATTGCACAACCTTTACTTGAAACTATTCCAAAGATTAGGCCATACAATGTCATTCCAGTCATCACTAATAATGTTGCTAATTGTAAGGCAACAGAAGCAATCATTGAGGATAAGTATCCCAACATATTTTGGTCAGTTTGTTTGGTTCACACATTGAAACTTCTGATGCATGATATTGTTAAGATGAAGGAACCTACTAATGGATTGGTGCCTTGTACAAGAGAGGTAAGAAAATTATAAAATTTATTACCAATCATAGCATGGCCCACTCTAGGTTGAAGCTATTGAAGATTGCGAAGACTAGATTTGCTAGCTACTACCTCACCTTCAAGAGGCTTTTGAAGGTAAGAGAGGCATTGGCTAATATGGTTTCAAGTGATTCATGGCAAGAATTGAAAGGCAGAGTTGCAAGCACATTTGATAGACATGACTTTCAGAACGTGGAGGACACTATTCTTGATGGTCAGTTATGGGCACAAGTTAGGGATGTTCTACAGTTCACCAAGCCCGTTCATAGTATGATTCGTTTTGCAGATGCAGATCAGCAGGTGATTGGGGTGGTGTATGAGCAGATGGATAGCATACTTGGTCAAATTAAAGATATTGTTGAGCAAAGAGATGCAATCTTGTATGACCATATTCAAAAACATGTGAGTCAAAAGGTGGGATAATTTGAATGTTCCACTCCATGTCCTGTTAAAGATAGTGCAACTGCGAGAGCCATTCTCTGAATGGCACCCTAGTCAGTTAACCAGGCAGTGTAAGTCCCTAGCAGGTACACTAGGGACCCCAGCAGTCTACTAGGGTTCTTGGTTTGGGACCAAGCAGGTTGGAGCCATGGCAAAGTCCTTAGCATGTGGCTAGGGCCCCTATGTGTCTCTGGGGCATTTTGGTCAGAGACCAGACAGTTTCTCGATCATGAGGACCAAGCAGATCCTGCATGCGAAGATAGAGACATCCTAGTGCAAGGCCAAGAAGATTCTTGGTCAAGGACCAAACAGGTCTTGCAAGTGTATTCCTGGTTAGTTAACCAAGCAGATCTTGGTCAATTAACCAAGATGATGATGTGTGATGTCCTCCTCTCCTAGGTCTTCAAGATGGTTGAGCTAGGTTGTTTCATCAAGGGACTAGCCACCCCTTGATGGAGTCACTAGCACTTGACCTAAGGAGCAGTCAGGAGGACCAGAGGATCACATCATCCAATGTGGACCTTCCTTATATGGTGATGATAAACTTCTAGTTAATGTACAGAACAATTGTGGACCACATACATTAAGAGAGAGAGAGATAAAAAGTTCACTTACCCTTCCTTGTGGTTAGAAGGGTTGTCCTTTCACCTTGTCTCGTGGATAGAAGGGTTGTCTTCCCACCTTGTCTTGTGGTTAGAAGGATTGTCTTCCCACCTCTTGTTGACTTATGGTTAGCCTTGTGTTGGCTTGGTCTTGTGTTCACACCCTTGCTTGTTGGTCCTTTGTGCTAGCATCCCTCTTGAGTATGGTACCTTAACCCTTTGTTATGACATTTTAACATTAAATTATATTTTGTGTGAAACCTTCTATAAGGAGTGACGTTTTGACTTTATTTGGGTAACCTAACCTCTATGACCAAATAGAAGGTGGAACCTTCTAGGGGCCACTGAGAGGTTATAAAAGTAAGCCTAGCCTTCATTGTAATCCATCTTGAAGAGGGATCTTAGCTCTAATTTTTGAGTGATTGCTCTAGGCTTTTTTTACACTTGTTGGGGTGACGCCTAGGGTTTCCAGGTTGTTTTTGCTTGGGAACTCTCTTGCATTGAACCCTCCTTCACAGCGTTGCACCATTTTGAGGGTTATAACAGCTACATGTGTTAGTTGTGACTTTGTGTGGTCCTTATCTGTTGTTAATGTCTATTATAAGGTTGTCGCTTGATGCTAGTGTCCATTTTTAGGACTGTGGTGACCTCCTGTAGCTGCCATATGCTGTTAATATCTGTCTTGGAGCTGCTCCTTGGTATCTAGGGTCTGTTTGGGGCTGTGGTGACTTCCTAGGGCTGTCGTCCACCGCTAAAACCCTTCTATGAGGTTGTCGTTTGTTGTGTGGGCTAGTTTGAGGATGTCGCTACCTGCTTGGAATGTGTTTGGGTGCTGCTAAGGCAGCAGCTACCTGCTTGGACTGTGTTTGCGTATTGTTAGGGCAACTACTACCTGCTTGCAGTGTGTTTGGGTGTTGCTAGGGTATTGCTCTCTGCTCGGACTGTGTTTAGGGTGCCTTTATATGTGTGAACAATCTTAGAGCTGCCACTTGTTGTTGACTATTTTGGTTTCCATTTTCTATTGGTAACAATTTTGGGGCAATCGCTTGTTGTTGTGGACTATCTGGGATTGTTGCTACCCTGTTGAATTCTGGTTGGGCCTACAGTATCTTGTTGAGGCTGCCACTACCTATTAGGGCATGGTGTGTGGCTGTTGTTACCTTGTTGAGGTCATCTTTGAGGCTTCCTTCACTGGTGTGAAGGTGTTGTGGCTACCATTCACTATTGGGCACTTGTTGACTGGTCTAGGAGTTGATCTTGGTTATACTGTACCCTTAGCAACCGATGCACCTTCTACAGTAACTATTTAATTCGATTCTTCAGCAGTTGTCTCTCTCTCAGGTATGTCCATGCCCTCGAGGAAGGGCCAAATTTGTTCCATTTTATTGACTTGCCTCCAAGAGGCAAAGTCTCATGTGAAAGTTAAAATCTGAGTACAAGGAAAAGTGAAAATAAAAGTGGTATTTTCCTTATCTTTCATTTTTTATCCTTTTACTTAAATTTTTAACATTACCATTAATTGTTTCAGGATGTTTGAGAGTGGTTCCAACCTCATCGGAGTTCATATGCAAAAAGTAGAATTTTAGATCCCATTCAGAATTCAACAGACTTAACAGTTTTTAGGATTTCAGGATTGCAACGTTTCCACTGGATTTTATCATGTATGAGGTTAAGGGATTATCATTTAATCAAGCACATCAACCTCTCTATGTACCTTGATGTTGATGGTGCTAATTGTTAAACTCCTCTATCATGACCTTAATCAAAATGTACCCTTTAGTCAAGCAAAATCAGTTATTAAGCATGATTTTTTTTTCTAATTCTACCTAATTTTAATGCTTCTTGGTTTAGGAAGTTTCATCAAAATAGTAGGGTGTTGAGTAATGTCCTTTGAGGATCATCGAGATTCAAGGTAGAGGCAAGCGCTAAAAACCTAGAGGAGGTGGGCACAAGGTGCTATTGATGAATAGGATCCCAATATAGGATTAATATTTAACTCTTGCATAATTGTATGTTGGACTTGAAATCCTCAAATAATGTGATGCCCTCCAGAATCATGAATAAATAGGGTCCTCTGGTCACACTTCCTCATTACAACATCTATGCCATGGATTTACACAATGTTGAAGTGTGTTGAATCATTGAAGAATTAGACTGTATTTATAGGGAGCAGGTTAAACTATATTTATATAGGATGAATTGTTATTGCCGAGATTTATAATAATATTATATTTTTTATAATTTTTATGACCTCGACGTCCCCCTGCCCCCCCCAAAAAAATTTCTCTAAAATTTGGGGGTAGTCTCCACACGTCCCCAGCGTGCGTTTCCCCACTCCCGCATCCCGGAAACTTGGGGGGACATTGGATTTTACTATGTATCTCTGCAGATATTAAATTCCAACTTTAACATAGTGATCTTTAGTGAGTGTTAAAGTTGAAAGAGATGAAAATTATATCTTAAAATTTAATGTTTTGTTTAAAACCTTAACTATCCTAAAAATTCAGCATGCCCTTGCATATGTCCTTACAACAAAATATTATTCTCCATTTTGGTTGGCCCAACCTGCACCTGGTGGTGGAGTTAGGGAAAGACCACACATAGATCTAGAGGTGCAAAATGGGTATATGCTTGCATTAGACAAGTTGGTCCCTGATGAGGAGTACAAGCTCAAGTACGAAAAGAATTGAGCCAATACAACAGTGGACATGGAGTTTTTGGTACCTTGCATGCAACCAAAGATCAAGAGAGGTTGACTCCTATCCATTGGTAGAACATGTATGGCAATGGTGCCACATATTTGCATAAATTGGCGATGAGGGTGCTTTCACAGGTTGTTAATAGTTCTTCTGTGGAAAGGTGTTGGAGCACCTACAACTTCATTCACAGCGTCAAGAGAAATAGTTTGAATGTAGAACAAGAAAAAAGTTTAGTTTATGTGCACTACAAATTAAGGTTGTTGTCCCATTATTGTGAAGCGACAAAGAATGATAAAACATTTTTGACTTGAGATAGCAATCCAGAGGAGGCTAATGTGGAGGATGTAGCCATAGCATTAGAGCGCTTGAAGGTTGAAATATTGGGTGATCATGATGGTGATCCAATTCATACAACAAAGATGCCACCCCCAACCACTAGCAAGTTTGCAAATGCGAGATCTTTTCTTTTAGCTTCACAACGTCCAGCAGTCAATGGGGGCCATTCATCTTCTTCTCATGTTCCACAAACACTTCCAGCAGCTCCTAATCCACCTAGAACACAAGAAAAAAATTGGAAGTTTCTCGTGGCAAGAGGAAAGCTTAGAAGATAGTATCATAGCACTTTGTATTTCATGTTTATTATGGCCTATTTTGTAAACATTATGACCTACTTTGAACTTTAAAAGTTTGACCTTTGAATCTTGAAAGTTGAACCTACATTTGAAGTTTGAACTTTAAATTGTTGATTGTATCGTATGATCTTACAACTCTTTGGTATTGAATATGATATTATGATGCTTTGTTTCATTTCATAGTTGTTGTTATCTGTTATAGTTTGTTAATGGCAAATATTGTATGTTTAAATTTGAAGGTTGATGTTGTTGATGATTGATGATTGATTATTTGATGACAATGTTATAAGTTATAGCTCCTAGATGATTGATGTTATATGTGGTATTAAATGGTTATATCTATGTTTTCATGTTTTCTATAGCTAATTTGGCATAATACATGTTTTTTTAATATATATGCATCAAACTATATTAAAATATGTATGATATAAAAAGAAACTACCAAAATCGAAGTTTTTGAAAATTTCGTTTTTCATTCCCGCTCCCCGCTCCCAACACCATACGTTCAAAGTCTCAAGCACATTAACGTTCATCTAGATCTGCTCTCACCTCTATTGGTTCGAAGTTAAAGGATCTTCATGACATTGCCATCATGTTGACATACATTCTTGAAGCTGCTCTTGCTTCAGATTTCAAGTTTCAAGATCATCATTGGCACACTTGGGAGAAAATATCTCTTCTTGCAAAGAGAAAAGTACCTCTTGATAATCAAATTGCTAATCATTGGCCTCATCGGCCTTCTCTAGACTGTTAAGTTTATGTTTGCAGTTTGAAGTAAATATTTTGATTTACCTTTCATGTCAATATTTAGAGGGGGGCAGGGGGTTCCCATGAGGTTTTCCTCTTTACCTTGGTTGTTGGACAAATAAATTGTAAAGGGTGACCATAGGCCCTTGTTGCCTGGGCCCTAATTTTGGCTTCATTTGTTTTTACTCACACAAGTCAAGCTTAAGGGGGGGTGTTGGAAAAAAATCCCATCTAGAGCATAGGTTAAAATAATTTTATTAGTTTCCAAAGTGTTTAGTACCTTGTTCCATATAATAGTTGGCCTACCTAGTGCATAACTTGTCCGCTTGACATAGTTTATCCATCATTGCGCCCACCATCCCACTTTTACTCTGATTTTCTAAGTATAAAGCACATATTCTGCTTTTGTCTTGCTTTTATGAGATAAGGCTGCTTTGTTACTGTTAGGATGACTTAGCAAATTTAATATCTTTTTGCCATCAACCACTTCCTTACTTTTCTCCTAAAAGCCACTCAGCTATTGATTTTGTTAAAGTTAGTGCAACTACGAGACCCATTCTCAAGGAGGATGGTACCCTAGTCAGTTAACTAGGGCATAGTAAGGCCCTAGAAGGTACCCTAGGGCCCCCAGTAGTCTCCTGGGGTTCTTGGTTTGGGAGCAAGCAGGTTGATACCATGGCAAAGTCCCTAACATATGGTTAAGGCCCCTATATGTCTCTAGGGTATTATGGTTTGGGACCAAACGGTTTCTTGGGCACGATGTCTAAGCAGATTCTACAGGATGAGACAAAGACTTCCTGGTCTGGGACCAGGAAGAGTCTTGATCTGGGACCAAGCAGTGCCTACAGGAGCAATCATGGTGAGTTAACCAGGTGAATCTTCGTCAAGTTGACGAAGACGATGATGTGTGATGTCCTCTCTCCTAATTGGTTATTGCTAGGTTGTTTCTCAAGGGACTGGCCACCCCTTGTTGATGTCACTAGCACCTAACCCTTAGGAGCGGTATTGAGGACCAAAGGATCCCATCATCCAGTTTGGATCTTCCCCTTATACAGTGATGATAAAAAATATGAAACAATGTACCTTGAGAGAGAGAAAAGATTAAAGTCCTTGGTCTTGTTGGTCCTTTGGGGTTTGTTTGTCCACCTTTATGGTTCACCTTGGACTTATGGGTTTGAGGGTTGTCTTACCCTCTTATTATGACCTTTTTCGTTAACTTATGGTCCTTTATCTTACTTGGTCTTAGCACTCTTATTGTGCGTACCTTTGGCATGATGACTTTTACCCTAAGTAACAGGACACTTCCAAATAGGGCCCGTGTCCCGTATTCCACGTGTCGGACACGACACTTGCCCTAATACGTGTCCGACACCATAATTTTTGTGTCCCAAAATCTGGACACTTTCCAACACGTGTCGGACACTTGCCAAGAACGTGTCCTGATTTCTAGACATGTGTCCTATCAAAAAGGGTATAAAGGAGGAGGAGGATCGAGGAAAGAGCTATGACAATAATGTTAATTTTGACAAGGAGGAGCAGAAGACTATTGACAATGGCTAGTACCATTGATGAGCTATTATATTCTTACATGTGGCTATTTAGTATTTTCATTTTGTATCTAGTAGGACAGTAAATACTAGACTTAGTACTAAGTAGTATCTACTCTATTTTGTATTTGTCGGTGGCATTCTTTCGAAATACATTTTGATTTTTGTGGTTTATTGAGAAATATCAAATATGCAATTTATGGTTCAAAGTTCATGATTCATTGATAATTTTATTAGTGATTCATCATTGTCAAATTTCAATTGAATGATATTATGATTGATGCACATTGTATATACTTCTAGTTTTTAAAAAATGTAGATCTTTATGTATTTTTTTAATATATATATATATATATATATATATATAAAACGTGTCCCCCGTGTCCTATTTCTGGGGTTGTCGTGTCTCGTGTCGAATACTCGTATTTTGGTGTCCTCCGTGTCCCGTGTCCTCGTGTCATGTGACTTAGCTTTTACCTTATGGTTTTTATTTGGACCTTTGATATACTATCCTAAGTTTTATGGTTTTATTATGACCATTGGACCACTTTATTTGGTACCTTTTCTAAGTTAACGTAATTGTCTTTTTTAATAACCAAGACCCTTATAAAAGTGATATAGTTCGATGTGTTTATTTAAGAGAGAAGTCCTATCTCATTTTTACCCATGTTTTTGTTGACAATCGCGACCCTTTCTACTAGTGCGATCTCTCTCCTCCGCTAGCAGCGTGACCGTGTGCCTTCCTCCATTAACGTGACTGGGTTCTCTCCCTCATCGTGACTGAGCTTCCCTGCTCAGCATGACCATGTCATCCTGCTGATGCTCCACGTGACAAAGTGTCACTGTTCAGCATCTTCGCTCAGCGTGACCACGCCATCCTCCTGCTGCTCCGCGTGACTGTGTCACTGCTCCGAGTGACAGAGTGTCATTGTTCAGCATCTCCGCTCAGCGTGATCCTGCTCCAACATGACTGTGGTCTCTCCTCTAGCGTGGTTGTCTGCCTTTTCCTCTAACGTGACTGTGGTCTCTCCTCTAGCGTGGTTGTCTGCCTTTTCCAGCAACGTGACTGTGGTCTCTCCTCTAGCGTGGTTGTGTTCCTTTTCCAGCAACGTGACTGTGGTCTCTCCTCTAGCGTGGTTGTGTGCCTTTTCCAACAGCGTGACTGTGGTCTCTCCTCTAGCGTGACTGTGCTCCTACCTGCAACGTGATTCTGTGGTCTCTACCCTAGCGTGACTACCCTTCAACGTGACTTTACCTTGCTTCAGCATGACTGTTTTTCCTTCAGCATGAATATGTTATCCTCTCAGTATGTCTAATTGTCCCACATCAGCGTGGTTGTGCGTCACTTATCCTGCGTCACTGTGTGTCTCTTATCAGCGAGATTGTGTCCCTTTTGCTCAGCATGACTATGAGTCTTTGCTAAGTTTGAATGTGTACTGAGCATGACTATATCTTCTCTGCTAGTGTGACTATACTGAGCATGACTGTGTGAAAGTATGACTGTGTAAAAGTATGAATGTTTGTCTTTGCACAATGTGACTATATTCTTACCAAGTGTGATTCTGTATCCTTTGACAGCGTGACTGTACTAGGTATGACTCTGTTGATAAAGTCTGAGTATTTGATTGAATTTTATCTTCCTGTTGACTGAGAATCTGTGGTCAAAATGCTTATGCTTTAACCCTATTAAGCTCTCTCTCAAGGTACGTCATTTGTTTACCCAGTTGACTTGTCCCTTTGGTGACAAGATCAAAACCTAAAAGTATCCGAGTATAAGGTTGATTCAAAATATAAGGTTGATCAAAATTGTTACAATTATTTACTACGATTATCTCCTGTACATTATTTTATCATTTTCTTACTGTACATGGCATTTGATGAATCATCTCGAGGACCAACTTTAACGCAGTGACCAATGGAGTGTTAAAGTTGAAAAAGATGAAAATTATGTTTGATTTAATTGCAGTTTAAATTGACTGGAGCAGTACTATTTTGAATCTTGTTTTATATTTCTGATTCATGCATTAAAGTATATTATTTATGTTAAATCTTAACCTAACCCTAAACTTTAACATGGTATCAAAGCTTAGGTTGTAGCTAACCCTGTTTTGAAGGCTAACAAAGTCTACAATGATCCTAAGATAAGGGTTTCAACTTTATAAATCTTAGCTGTAAGAGTTCATTGGCCATCAAAGTGATAAAGATGGTAAAAGATCTGATGCTTACACAATTTGTTGACCTCACTAATTGACTAGATCAATGACAGCTGAACAAAGAGATGTATCAATAGTACTGACAAGTGTTATATCAGAAAAATGGATTTGATAGATTGTGAACATGATGACCCATTGAAGAGGTATGTTAGTTATAACCAACAAATGATAAGAAAGCTTACTTAATTATGATACCTTATAGTTGATCATTGTTTTGTGCAAAAGAGTTTTATGACTCATTAATGGATGTGATCAAGAATTGTTAGTACAAGTTAGAGTTCATGATCATGATCATATAACTATCTTAGATTATGTTGTACTAACGAGAGTGATAATGCATGAGAATGATATTGTTTAAGAAGTGCATGCTCGGGTTTAAAGAACATTGATGTAGAATGATTGTTTGTGATGCATCAGTCAATGTAATATGAATTTGCAAGTGCAGAGAAGCTTAGAACTTATCTCATATCTAGGATTATAATCTAACCTAGATTGTGCTAATGCAGTTGCATGAAGACAATATGATGTTGACACCTTAAGGGTACATGTTCAATGAGATGCACAATGTAATTTCTGCATAAGGGCAAATAGGAAGACTTTATATCCCAACTTATGTCGATTCTTTGTATTGACATGACATGTGGATATGTTATTGATGGCATTGAGATAGTTGCTTTGTACATAAGATCATGTTAGTATGTGAAATTAAAATTGGCTATTGATGACAATCAAACTTAACTTATAGAGGAGGAGAATGCGACAAGTAATGAACGATTGCAGATCTTGTTTATGCTTAGAATTAAATCCACAGCTCAAGAGTGAGTTGAGTGCTCAGGTACAGAGGAAACAAGAGGCTCCACAAAATGTAGGATCAGTTATGTTGGATATTCATCCTCCCAAAGAAGATGCCAGGCTTTTGTTATTGGTAGAATGGAACAACTGGTAAGTTCAAAGATCAAGAGGGAGCCAACTATGCTCTTCAGTGTGATATCCCAACTGATATTCTATTGTGTTTGATAGTATGTTTGTGGGTTCTGTGCTTTACATGTGCTAGAAAGATAATAGAAATTTGCATGCAAAATAGTGTTGTGCCAAAAGGCCCTAAAATATAGTTGATCTAGAGAAATAATAGGAGATAAACATTCAGGGAGAGAAGGTAAACATACCAAGAATAATAATGTTGATAGTCCTTCAGTATATAGGCGACATGTAAGCCATGCAAGAATGATAAAGAGGAGATAGTGTTGCCCTCCAGGAGATGACGCCCAAGCTGAGGAAAATGCCCAATCCAGTGCTATCCTTCACGTTTTTTAGGCAGTGAATGTTCGTTGTTGCCGAAACTTTCTAGGAACGATGGTATAGGTCTCCTGGAGAGATAAGGAGACACATGCAAAAGTTTGGACTCCTTCAGGTACCCTAGCGAATTGATCTGCTCATAAATGGGTGACGCCCTCTTCTTCCACGTTTTTTCTGATAAATGCTCCAGATGTGGGAGGAACGGATTGATGATCACCCAATATAGTGGTTTGGTCCTGCTGAGAAGAATAGGGATGACCTACGAAAGAAACTGTGAGATTCTAATCCCTGGCGAATTATTCAAGGATTTCCAGCTTCTCCCCTGCATCAAAACGTGAACCTGCAATAAACTCT
Organism: Pseudotsuga menziesii; assembly: GCA_001517045.1. Classification (NCBI taxonomy): domain Eukaryota; kingdom Viridiplantae; phylum Streptophyta; class Pinopsida; order Pinales; family Pinaceae; genus Pseudotsuga; species Pseudotsuga menziesii. The sequence continues at coordinate 12,282 of LPNX010859537.1, read as the reverse complement.
CTCCGTATGAAGATGATGAATGAAGATAATGAATAGTTGATGATAGATGTGGATGATCTATCCGAAAGTGATTAGGGCAGATAGGTTTCACTACCGAAACCACTTGTTAGCTGAAGACCTTCGTCTCCAACCCCAACTTGTTGCCACAGCTCCTGCTGCTGCTCTAGAAACCAAACTCAATAGTAATAATCATCGATCCCCTTTTAGTTCAATTACCCTTCTTATATAGCTTTACCATGTACTTTTAGGGTTTGCGTGTCACTTTTAGGGTTTGCACTTTACTTTTTGCATGCATGCAGTTCTAATTGCTCGTTGACTTTAAGCCCGAGGAAATAAGGCTTTCTTTACTATACTGATGACTTAATAATACTTAATGAATGCTCTGCTCCGCTCCTGGTATTACATGTCCTTAGTCAATTCCCTTTTCCCATAACACCCGCTCGAACCTATGGGAATTAAATAGGTTAGCAAGTGTTTCTAATGCTTAAGTAGAAGAGGACATTACAGTCCTCCCCGCTTGAAATTGCTTGTCCTCGAGCAATTGTAAACTAGGATGTTGCAATACCTGTTCTCCCTCCCCTGCAGCATCTTCAATAGGTAATTCTTTCCATTTTATCAAGTATTCCCAAATTACCCTGTTTTGGCGTTTCCTTTCTCGAACATGTAGAATTCTTTCTGGAATCAGTACTAGAAGCCCTTCATCACCTAAGGGAGGCAATTCAATGGATGGAGCAATGTGTTGCCCTACAATTTTCTTGAGATTCGATACATGAAACACATTATGAATTTTACTCTCCTCTGGAAGCTCTAGTTCATAAGCCACCTCTCCAGGAAAAGGACAAGCTATCTGTTCAGATCAGCTCTGGTAATGTATGCATTGAGACGAATTCAATAGTTTTCCATTCGAACCAGCCATCACTGCTTGGATTTTGGATCACCCAATCACACAGGAAGACTCCACGATTTTAACATAGTGATTCATCTACCTATTTTCTAGCAAATCAATTTTCAATTCAATTTCGTCCAGCCATCACTCCATGGGTTTCAAATTGATCAATCACACAAGGAGATGTCCATGATTTTAACTCAAATTTAAGTGAATTTGGCTACGCATCTCAATTTCCATGCCATCAATTCAACAGTCGTGACATTGTCCATTCCAGCGATTCAATAGTGATGTACGTTGGAGGAGTGCACAACAGATAGTGTCATAAAGCTCCCAAAACTGACAGATATGTCACCTGGGAACAGTGAATTTGTCCCTAAAACATACCCTAAGCGCTCCCAAGTATTAAATGATATTTCTGGCTATTTTGGAGCATCGCATACCCAGTCCTAAGCTCTCGAGAGCATGGGAACACCTGGTACAGACTCTCCAATCGTTGGAAGCAGCACCCATGTAACTTAAATTATGTTAACTACTTGACACATGTGCATAGTAATGTGTATGTATCGATAGAAAAGGCATTTCAGATCAGGGGAGGAGCAGTATTTTATAAAACCGCATTGGACAATGATGAAAGGCCTTGCCATTGTTGTCTCAGGATAATATCTGGAGTATTTAGCCATCAGCAAGGAGCCTGGTGGCTGCTTACTCTTCTCGTTCCCTCAGAAATTAGGTTTGTGACAGCCAAGGTTATTCATCATGAGGCATGATGGCTAGGATTATGTATCTAGTTGTTAGTAAAAGAAAATTATGGGCTATGTAGACATTGAATAAGCCTCAAAGGCTTAAACTTTCAATGACGGGATTTGGAAAGTACTAATGCAGGAGACAATTATATATGGTTCAATCTGCAATGTCTGCCTCTTTTCTTCTTCAGACAGAGAGATACAATAGCAGGAATTGTCCCTGCATGCAAAGCTTGCAATGGCTTGCTGCAATGTTGCAAAATATTTAGAAAAATAGTGCCAGTGACACCATTAAGGAATCATTCCACTTAGTCTAAGATGGTTCATTTCCGTGTTTATAGAGAAAGACCACTACAACTTGACCTGTGTCACTGACAGTTTTTTGTTAGGTTTAGAATATGTTCAGTCGCCAGTGTAATTAAATATTTATTTGTAAACAAAAGGCCAAAGATTATAATAGCCATGGAAATTTGGCAGAAGCTTTATTTAAACCAATCATCCCATTCTCAGGAGAATGGCCACTTAACTATCGAGGAGGTTCTGTAATAATCTGGGTAGACATGCAGTCCACCCTTTTTCTTTGTTGAAATAGTAGTAGCAATCGGAAGTTTGACAAAGTGAACAAAGTGTGGAAACTCATACCTTCAAAAAGGTCACAGGAAATATTTGCCAAAATATCCCCTAATGTTTGCAGGAAAATATATACAATCAGAATTATTTAAATCATATTTTAACAAAACGTTATTTATTGTTGTGTCCCTCTCTGTTGTGTTTTTTACACAAGAGTCAAGAGTCAAGACAGATCTGAGAAGGAAGCAAAAGCTTATTCTGTCCTCTAGGAAACTTTATTTGAAAGGAAGTTCCTGTGAGAGACACTTATAGTTGTCTAATATGTAATTATTAGTCTAATGATCTCCCAGCCTCCATGGTTCATCTCATCTACAGTTTCCAATAAGAATTGAGTCAATAATTCTAAACGCCAAGAAAGAAACATTTAAATGTATCTTCAGTTTTTGAACAAACTAGACATTCCGGTGGAATTTTTTCTCAATTAAAAAATCATAAAGTTTCATTAATTATAAATTCCTTAGGTAACATATTCAGAAACAGTTCCAAGAGAATGCTATAAAATCAGGCAGATCATCCATATGGCAAACAAACATTCCACCACAGGCATACTTTGATAGCATTCATACTAAACGACATCTCATACCAACCTTGCTACTGGATTGATTTCTTCTTTGTAATTGGCTCTCTCATGCTGTGATATGTGATCATAGCGTTGATGGAGAAGGATTATATATGGAGCCAGTGTATGATTCATGCACACAAAAAGCAAGTCCAATTTCACCCCATTTCTATGCATTTCTTCTTCCTACAACCATGCAGACCAGGTATACAGCGATAACTCTGATAACTTTAAGAAAATAAAGAAACCAGTGAACTTACCATTAACTACACAAAATGCAATAATTTTCAAACACAGTAGGCTCACTGGAATCAACAATATTGACAGACACTGAGATCTATTCAAAGTTATGCATATTGATGTACCGTTAAAGTGCCTTCAACCCTTCTAGTCTCTGCAAGAAGGCGAGTTTCATCAATAAATGGCAATTTAGCAACACCCTGAAAAATAGGAAAAGCATCAAGTTCATGAATAGAGCTGTGAGAAATTCATCAAATTCATAGGGAAATATTACAAGAAAATAGAATAGAGCTGTGATAAATCAAATATCTGAAAGTAATTAAAAAATAGTAAATTATAAAGACCATAGAATTACCTGCCACGCAAAGCGTTTACCATTCATGTCTATCTCAAAATCTGTTATGAAACAACAAGAATGGTTCAATAAGCTTCCAATATAGCATCCAAGCTTGGATTAAATTTGCTTGTAAAGGGAATAGGCACAAATCTCACCAGTAGGGTAAAAGTCAATAATGGGTGAATTTGGATCTGTCATCAAGGACCTGTAATGTCTGGGAAGTGCCTTTGCACTAATATCAAACACCAAATAAACCATAAGGATTGGAATAGCAACCTCACAAAAACCATAAAGCCAATACTTTAAAAAACAAAAAGCTATATAATGGAAAAATCTAAATAGCATGAATACAGAAATTTGCTTGAACCTTGCAGCTGGAAGGGTACCCATTAGCTGATCAAAAGGTTTGAATGGTTTCCCAGGAAAAAAGGTAATCTCCAACTCATCCAGACCTTTCAGATCAGATGCAAATGGAGCGAAATGGTATGGATAAAACCTATCAAAAATAAGTGCCTTGATCAACTTGTCATACATTGCAGCTATGAGAAATAAAAACATGGCATTCTAGATTAGAAAACAATTTAATACAATAGGTGAAACTTGGATGTCAAATCTTTGTGATATATAAAAGCCAGCATACAATAACAGTTGAACAACAGAAAATATGAAATCGATAATTGCAAAATTAAAAAAATTAAAGCAATTGAATTTGTGTTTGAACATTTTGTCCAAGCAGCTACAAGTTCTTAATCAGATTCTGCATTTGGATTTGGCTCTGGATATTGGCCGCTTGGACAGATGCAATAAAGAACTTTACAGAAAGAGACAAGCATGTTTAGGAACTCATCTGTCTTCCAGCAACCATATGAAGGCTAATTCATTGTTCCCAGTCCATGTGGTCCATTTCTTTAATGGGAAATCATGATTAAACTATGGATTTGTGTAGCAGAATGTGACAAATATAAACTAAGTCACATGACAGGAGGACACAAAAATACGAGTATTCGACACGAGACACGACAACCCTGGAAACATGACACGGGGGGTAAAGATCCACATTTTAAAAAAAATAGAAGTATATACAATGTACATCAATCATAATATCATTAAATTGAAAGTTGACAATGATGAATCAATAATAAATTATCAATGAATCATGAACTTTGAACCATAAACTGCATATTTGATATTGCTCATTAAACCATCAAAATCAAAATGTATTACATAGACATTGAGAGAATGCCACCGGAAAATACAATATAGAGTAGGTATTAATACAGTCTAGTATCTACAGTACTACTAAATAGCCACGGGGAAGAATCTCATAGCTCATCAGTGGTACTAGCCAATGTCAATTGTCCTCCTGCTCCTCCATGTCAAAATTAGCATCATTGTCGTTGCTCTTTCCTCTATCCTCCTCCTCTATACCATTTTTTATAGGACACATGTCTAGAAATCAGGACACGTTCATGGCACCTGTCCGACACGTGCTGGAAAGTGTCCAGATTTCAAAACACGAAAATTTTGGTGCCGGGCACGTGGTGTGTCCGACACGCAAAATACGGGACATGAGCCCTCTTTGGAAGTGTCATGTTACTTAGAATATAGATAAAAAGGTAACATTAAAAATAACTACAATAATAATAATTGTAAATAATATTAGTGACTAAATTTATTTATTAAATAACATTTAATGAATAGTCATAGGTCACAGTTATTCACTCTCATGACCAGTCAATGCCTATAAACTTTAAAGGTATACCGTCATGAGAGCATTGTAATAATTAATCATTATATGCATTCATTATCAAATGTACTTTTATATATTCAATCTCTATTGAAGAATAATTATGTGTTATAATACTTCCACTACACTGGTATCAGAGCATCCAACACCAACACATTCAATTCCGTATGGAAGACTATCAATTTCAATAAGTCCAAACACTATACAGTTCTTTGGTGTGTTATTGTTCTGTACCCATTCCAGTGTCAACACTGTCTCATCCACCATACATTCTGCTACCAAATTACAATCGTACGGCACTACAAATCATACAAATACTACGGCACATACCACAAATTGTACAGTGCTACAATTAATAAAATTAACACAGCCATCAATCCTGTCAGTTCCGTACAAATCGTGATCTGTTCTGTACGCCCACATCTAAGTCCGTTGTAATGTCCCAATTTTTAGGATCTCTAACAGGGCGGTTGTCGCTTACCTCCTGGGTTTATGTCAGCCTGATCAGAGGGGGATTAAATAATTATTTAATGTCCACTATGCGAGAGAGCACATAAAAGGAGGACATTGAATAATTAATAAAAATGTGGTCCTAAAAGTGACTTTGGCTTTATAAAGCCACCTTATTTAAAAGTTGAGCGGGAAAAAGATAAAAGTGGCCAAAAGGGGAAAAATGAGATTAAAAAATGAAATCTGGAAATAAAAGTATGGCCACTGTAACCATCTTGTTCAAGTGTCCAGACTTTCTTGGCAATTTTCCGTCCACTGGAACTTAACATCTTTCTTCAATAACTTCTCCATCGGAGCAGTCACCTCTGCATATCCTTTGATAAATTTTCGATAGTATCCTATATGTCCCAATGTTGTTCTTAGTTGCTTCATTGTGGTAGGTGGTGGTAGGTCGACGATAATCACAATTTTAGCAGGGTCGACCAAGATTCCATAGCGACAAACCACATGACCTAACAGAATTCCAAAAGGGGCACAAAAAATACATTTCTTTAAGTTCAACGAAATCTAATACTGGGCGACACCGTTCCAGCATCATTCTGAGGCTCTCAATATGATCCTTAATGAGCCCAAATACTATCCAATCGTCGAAGTGGACCTCAAGAAATTTATGAATAAAGTATTTGAAGGAAGCCACTGCTATTCTGGAAAAGATAACAGGAGCATTCTTGAGTCCAAAGGGCATTACCATGTATTGGAAACAACCCCACTCCATCGCAAAGGTTGTCTTGTGTCGATCTTCCTTTGCGATTTTGATCTGATGGTAGCCAGAGAACCCATCAGTGAAAGAATAAACCTATTGACCCCCAACACTTTCTAATACTCCAGCCGTAAATGGAGTTGGAAATTGGTCATGTAAACAAGCATCGTTCAATTTCCTTAGGTCAGCGCAAATTCTTACTTTACCTGTAGCCTTCTTATCTTGGACTACTATTGGACTAATCCATTCTGATTCTTCAACAGGTTCTATGATACCTGCATCCATCATTCGGTCCAATTTTGTCTTGACTTTTTCTTTATAC
>LPNX010859527.1:108418-170488 GCA_001517045.1 Pseudotsuga menziesii | reverse complement strand
AGGATAGTGCGTTTAGCCACCTTACCTTCCATGGAAGTCAATCCACTCTCGTCCACTTGTATTCATTTAGGAGTTCTCTTTCGTTTTGATGCAAAATTTCTTGCCGTTTGAAATGCTGGAGTGACGTTTACATCCACCACCGGCTCACAACTTCGATTAGGAGATTGAACCACCGAACATGGTTGTTGTTGAGTCACATTTGCATCAGGAGTAACATAATTATTGAACTGTTCACAATATTTTTCGTCTACTAATGGATGAATAATATCAACTTCCATATAACCAGCTTCTTTTAATGTTGCATTATCTTCTTTAGCCTCTACGTCAGGTATCTCTTGAGGGGGAATGGGAACTATTTGCTCATGTAATGAATGCCGACGATTTCTTGAATCTTCCCTTTTTTTTTGTTTTTTATTTTCTGCTTCTTCCGGTGTAAGCACCTTCCTTGCTGACTTTCTTCCTCTATTACGTACATTCCCCATTGAAATCCACCCGAACCTATACAAAACTATGCAATTATGTAAGTAATGATAAAAAATTGCATGTCCAACAATTCTCTGTGCGCGGGTTCAGATGAATTATGTCTTTTGATACGTTAAAGGTGGCCAACATGACGCCACCCTACATTTTCTATAAAACATATATCGCATATGCGATATAACGCACCTCTGATATATCGCATATGCGATATTGAATTCCATGTTTTTAATGAAGGGAAAGGGTTTTCCATAACGCATTCCTGATATATCGCATATGCGATTTATTACATATACGATATATCACATATGCGATTTAGTGCTCAATGAAAATGTGTAATTTACATTTATCTAGATATGATGAGGATGAGGGTGATGAACATTGAGGGTGTCCATGAGCATGATGATGATGAGTATGAGGGTGAGGGTGTCGATGAGGATGAGTGTGGGGGTGTCGATGATGATGAGGATGAGGGTGAGGGTGTCGATGATGATGACGATGAGGGTGTTGATGATGGTGAGGATGCGTCTGATGAACAATGATGATGAGGATGAGGATGATGATAAGGATGAGGATGATGATGTTGACCATGATGATGATGATGAATATGAGGGTGATGGTGATGATGAGGATGAGGGTGATGGTGACGATGATGATGATGATGAGGATGACGGTGACGATGAAGATGATGGTGAACAATTATGGTGATGATGAGGAGGATGATGACTATGATGAGCATGAGGGTGATGGTGATGATGAGGATGAGGGATGATGATGATGATGATGATCACGAGGATGGTGATGATGATGATGGTGGTGATGATGATGATGAGGATGAGGATGGTGATGATGATGAGGATGATGACAATGATGAAGATGATGGTGAACAATGATGGTGATGATGAGGAGGATGATGACAATGATGATGATGATGAGGATGAGGGTGATGATGATGAGGATGATGATGATGATGATGATGATGATGAGGGTGATGATGATGATGAGGATGAGGATGAGGATTATGATGATGATGATGATGATGATGATGATGATGAGGATGTTGATGATGTTGAGGATGAGGGTGTCGTTGAAGATGATGAGGATGAGGATGATGATGAGGAGGAGGAGGAGGAGGAGGGTGATGATGATGATGAGGATGAGGGTGATGATGATGATGATGATGATGATGATGATGATGAGGATGGTGAACAATGTCGGTGATGATGAGGATGATTATGATGATGATGACGAGGATGGTGAACAATGATGGTGATGGTGAGGAGGAGGATGGCAATGATGATGAGGATGAGGATGATGATGATGATGATGATGATGATGATGATGACCATGATGATGATGATGAGGATGAGGGTGATGATGATGAGGAAGAGGATGATGATGATGATGATGAGGATGAGGGTGATGATGAGGATGATGAGGATGATGATGAGGAGGATGAGGATTATGATGATGATGAGGATGAGGATGAGGATGTTGATGATGTTGAGGATGAGGGTGTCGATGAAGACGATGAGGATGAGGATGTTGATGATGTTGAGGATGAGGGTGTCGATGAAGACGATGAGGATGAGGATGATGATGAGGAGGAGGAGGAGGAGGAGGAGGGTGATGATGATTATGAGGATGAGGGTGATGATGATGATGATGATGATGATGATGACGAGGATGGTGAACAATGATGGTGATGATGATGACGAGGATGGTGAACAATGATGGTGATGATGAGGATGATGATGACGATGATGATGATGAGGATGAGGATGAGGATGGTGAACAATGATGGTGATGAGGAGGAGGATGATGACAATGATGATGAGGAGGAGGATGAGGGTGATGATGATGACGACGACGATGATGATGATGATGATGATGATGACCATGATGATGATGATGAGGGTGAGGGTGATGATGATGCAGATGAGGATGAGGATGATGATGATGATGATGATGATGATGAGGATGAGGGTGATGAGGATGATGATGAGGATGATGACGAGGATGAGGATTATGATGATGATGATGGTGATGATGAGGATGTTGATGATGTTGAGGATGAGGGTGTTGACGAAGATGATGAGGATGACGATGAGGAGGAGGAGGAGGAGGATGAGCGTGATGATGATGATGATGATGACGACGACGAGGATGGTGATGATGATGAGGATGAGGGTGACGATGAAGATGATGGTGAACAATGATGGTGATGATGAGGAGGATGATGACCATGATGATGATGATGACCATGATGATGATGATGATGATGAGGATGAGGGTGATGAACGTGATGATGATGAGGATGAGGATTATGATGATGATGATGATGAGGATGCTAATGATGTTGGGGATGAGGGTGTCATTGAAGATGATGACCATGATGATGATGATGACCATGATGATGATGACAATGGCAATGATGATGATTATGATCATGATCATGATGATGACCATGATGATGATGACAATGACAATGATGATGATCATGATCATGATGATGAGGATGAGGGTGATGAACGTGATGATGATGAGGATGAGGATTATGATGATGATGATGATGATGAGGATGTTGAGGATGTTGAGGATGAGGGTGTCGATGAAGATGATGACCATGATGATGATGAAAATGATGATGATGAGGAGGATGAGGATGAGGATGATTAGGATGATGAGGATGAGGGTGATGAACGTGATGATGATGAGGATGAGGATTATGATGATGATGATGATGAGGATGCTAATGATGTTGAGGATGAGGCTGTCGATGAAGATGATGACTATGATGATGATGATGACCATGATGATGATGACAATGATGATGATGATGATGACAATTATGACTGATGATGATGATGATGATGATGATGATGATGATGACCATGACGAGGATGATGAGGATGAGGGTGATGAATGATGATGATGAGGATCGAGGTTGATGATGATGAGGATGAGGGTGATGATGAGGATGAGGATGAGGGTGATGATGAAGATGATGATGAGGAGGATGGTGATGATGAGGAGGATGAGGATGAGGATGAGGCTGTCGATGAAGATGATGGTGATGGTGAGGATGAGGGTGATGAAAAATGCTGATGAGGGTGATGATGATGATGAGGATGAGGGTGATGATGAAGATGATGATGAGGATGATGGTGATGAAGAGGAGGATGATGAGTATGATGAGGAGGAGGAGGAGGAGGAGGAGGATGGTGATGATAACCATGATGAAGCTGATGAGGATGAGGGTGATGATGAGGATGAGGATGAGGATGAGGATGAGGATGAGGATGAGGATGATGAGGATGAGGATGAGGATGATGATGACCATGATGATGATGATGAGGATGAGGGTGATGATGATGATGAGGGTGATGATGATGATGATGATGATAATGACCATGATGATGATGATGAGGATTAGGATGATGATGGTGATGATGATGATGAGGGTGATGATGATAATGAGGTTGACGATGATGATGAGGTTGATGAGGATGAGGATGATGACGACGACGATGATGATGATGATGATGAGGATGACCATGATGAAGCTGATGAGGATGAGGGTGATGATGATGATGAAAATGAGGATGATGATGATGGTGATGAGGATGAGGGTGATGATGATGATGATGATGATGATGACCATGATGATCATGATTAGGATGAGGATGATGAGGATGAGGATGAGGATGAGGGTGATGATGATGATGAGGTTGACAATGATGAGGATGAGGATGAGGATGATGACGATGATGAACATGATGAAGCTGATGAGGATGAGGGTGATGATGAGGAGGAGGAGGAGGGGGATGAGGATGATGAGGAGGAGGAGGAGGATGAGGATGAGGGTGATGATGATGATGATGATGATGATGATGATCAACGATGATGACCATGACGATGCTGATGAGGATGAGGGTGATGATGATGATGATGAAGCTGATGAGGGTGATGGTGATGACGATGATGATGAACAATGATGATGATGAGGAGGAGGAGGAGGAGGATGAGTATATGATGATGATGATGAAGATTAAGATGAGGGTTATGATGATGAGGAGGAGGATGAGGGTGGTGATGATTATGAGGATGAGGGTGGTGAACAATGATGCATTAGGAAAAAAACAAATTAGTTAAAATTTACCTATAGCACCATTAGAATTTACCTAGTTCAATTATGCTAGCAACATTAAAGAACTTCCATGAAGTAATCTATAGTGGGAACCCACCACCCATACAACTTCGAAGTAGCTAGTGACATTGTGAATCTAGAAGCCATGCCACATAAATTATCTCTGAACATAATTCTATTTATCGCATATGCGTTATAGCATATTAATATCATATATGCGATATAACGCATATGCGATATGAATAATCTATAACGCATATGTAATATTATAACGCATATACGATATAGCTTATTCATAATGCATATGCGTTATATCACATATGCATTATTTTCAAATTTAAATAATTGGTGGGATTAAGGTTTGGCATTAGGTTTGGAAGCAGCTTCAGAATACCGAACCTATTGGCTAGGACAAATCAACCAAGGCTATTGCTTGGCTTTTAGAACTCTATCAATATGCTCAGATTAGATGGTGTGTTTTGATATGACATACACAATATTTTTTTATGAAAATGTATGATATTGTAGAGTACGAAATGATGATTCTGAATATGTAATTTTTTCCTTCAAAACTATGTTTTATTTATTTATAATTATTTTTCTAAATGACACACGTTAGTTTTTTAAACTACATACATCGATTGTTTGTTATATAACTTTTGATTTCCATCACCATTTCCAAAAAAAAATATATGGTGCAATAGACAAGATCAAGCTCTATGATCTTATATTAAGAAATCAAAGATTTCATTAATTTTTTCCCCTAAAGTGTTGCACCCGCACATAAGGTTTTAATTTCAAACTTTCCTGACTTCAATAATTAATAATAATAAAAAATAATTCATGAAAAATTCCGAATAAATAGTGTTGCACTAGGACCATATGTCCTTTATATGTCTGCAATATTTTATCCCAAATGGACATCATTTACCTCATATATTGCTGCACCCACACAAACATATATGTTAAGATGTGCTGAAAATTTGAAAACCCACTTTCACAGAAACTAATTTTATAATCATTTACACACATTTTCTCTGCATAAATGCTATATATTATCAAATTTGATTCAATTACCTATCTTTTCTCTTTTTACTTCATCTTCAAATAAGTTAGGGAAGTACCCCTAATTGTCACCTAAAGTCAGAGTTTTCCGTTTATTCCAGTATTATGTGGCATCTAAAGTGTCCTTAAAGGAGTCCATGATTGTGCATCAGCCCTTATACGAAATTGATGATGAAAGATAATGTCATTAATTTTTTGAATGCACCTTTCTTCACCATGCGATTCAAAAATAAATCTTTGCATGTTAACAATTTCTTCCAATTTTTGTACAACAAACTCTAGATGATGTGTTTTCCTTACAATTTCAATCAATGATGGTAGGATCCCGACTTTCTTCCTCCTTAATGTCCTTGCAAAATCGTTGAAAATTTGATCAATATGATCCTGCATATGCCCAAAAAGAAGGAAACCAACTTTTACCTTTTTTAAAATTTTGAATTCAACAAGCATGTTTAGATAAGCGAACATGACTAGATTTTTGTTTTCTCGGCTTGTGGTGTCCAATTGCAGATATAGAACTTTAGGAAGATCACCAAGCCAATGTTAAAGAACATGATGAATTATGGTGATGGTCAAATTTGCATCATTGTGAATATTTGGTGCTCTAAAGTAAACCCTTGGAAACATTTCACCATTAAAAAACATACACCTAACCTAGTGAAATTGAATAAGGTTTTCCTCCTTTAAAATCTTTGGCACAGAAAAAAAAAATGTGGGAATTACTTCTTCTGATCCATTCAATCATTTATGAAACTCATATACTTATGTGGAGCATCATAACACTTCTTTTGATGTTTGTACAACCTTTTTAGTTTTTTTTATTGTTGATTGTGATATTCTTGCAATGCATTGATTATTAAATCTACAAATAACATAAAAAAATATTGATAACTAGTTTTCATAACTAACATTTATTTAAAAAATAAACAATTTTTGTAAACATGCTTCTTTTTATCTCTTATTGTCTATCCCTTCTTTCTTTAAGAGAAGGACATGTACTGCAGATCCCCATCCTTGACCTCTTTGGAATGTGGATGTTGTTGAACTTCTTTTTCCATACTCTTGTGAAATATGCATATATGATGAAGTTTCAATTTCCTTGACCACCTTGAACATAATCCTTGTATAAGTTGTATATTTCTTGCCTTGTGGAATTATCTGGAATGTGTATTGTTTCTCTCTTTGGCATAATCTCTCCATGCTTGGAAAACAAGTCATGCATCCATGATATTTCAATGTTTTTTGATGGTATAATGATTCGTCCCTCATAATCATTAGAATAAAATGTATGATCCTTTTCTAGTCTTGTTTGGATTCTTGATAATCACAGATTACCAATTGGGTGAATCCTTTTGAATGCCCTCTTACAAAGAAGAACATTTCCAATGAGATAATCATAACATGTCCTTGTAGAAATCATACACCCCACTAAATATGAATTTTGCATACATTTTTTCATTGATAAATACATGTTCCTTTTATCCAAGGCATAATCATAGCCTATATATTTCAAACAATTGTTGTGGAAACACTCACTCGAAATCAAATGAGTAATGGAAATTAGACTTGTGAGAAATTATTTCCTAGACCTTGTATAACTGGAATGGTTTCAGTTGAAATAAAATGGTCTAGTCCTACACTTAATCCTTCTCATTTTTGGATTATGTAAGTCTGCATTTCCTAGACCATTATGTCTACAACAACAACCTCATTAGAATGAATGCTTTAATTGTGAGGAATATGACCCATGTCATTAAAAATATGATCACGAAATTCGGTATGAAAATGATTGTCATGATCAATAGTAATTTGATCACTTGCAGATAGATCAATGTGACCATCAACACTACCGGTGCCACTACATTCTTCATTGAAAGGGAACTCTTGAGATTCACCATTGAAATCATTAGTACATTTAACATCCTTACTTGGAGGAGAATCATTATCTTCATCATTGGTCACTTAATCATCAATAGAATCATCATCGGTTCCATTGAAATCCTTGTCTCGAGGAAAATCATTGTCGGACCCATTGAAATCTTCACTTAGAGGAAAGTCATCATCAGTGCAATTGAAATCCTCACTTGGAGGAAAGTCATCATCGGTACCAAGAAATCATCATCAATGCCATTTACATCCTTGCATGGAGGTAACTCATCATCGGTGTCATTGAAATCCTTATTTGGAGGAAAATCATCATCAGTCCCATTAGTATCCTCTCTTGGTGGCAACTCATCATCGGTGCCATAGAAATTCTCACTTAGAGAAAACTCATCATTAGTGCCATTTAAATCCTCGCTCGAAGGAAAATCATCTTCACCATTATTGATGTCTTCGTCCTCACCGGAATCATTATCTATCACATTAAAATCCTCATTTGGAGGAAAACCACCATTGGAAGAAAATCATCATTCATCCCATTAAAACACTTGCAACTAGGAGGAGAATTATCATTGGTCCCAGTTAAATACTTTCTTGAAGGAAAATCACTATTCATCTTGTTAGAATCCTTTCTATGAAGAAATCCATTATCATTATTGGTGCATGCATACTCAGCAAAATCATCATTAGTCCCATCAAAATCCTCGCTTTGAGGACAATCATCATTGGTTCCTTGAAAATCCTCACTTGGAGGAAAATTGGCATCATCTTACTTACTATATTTAGGATTCCTACTTAAAGGAATATATTCATCATCATCACCATCACATTCTTTCCCTTCATTACTAATGGCTTGAAAATATTCAAAATTAGGAAGTTCTTAGACAACATGTTTGATTACATTGATTGCACTACCAGTATCTTGGTGAGATGAATAATACAAATATTCATTGACATTGAAATTTAATTCATATGAGTCCATGAATTATCACTAAAAGATAGAATTATAGAAAAGTATTAATAAATAAGACAATGAACTTTTACCATAGTTCTCACCAAAAAGTACAATGATGCAAATGTCAACAAACCATCTTATAACTATGAGAATGAAATTTCCCCTGCAAAAACTTCCCTCCAATTTTATTTTCAAAAATTACCATCCAAATTTTCCCACCAAAATTAAAGCGCACATTCAAGCACATTCATAAAGGTAGTAAAAAACAAACAAATTTATGATAGGGTGAAAACGTGAAGTTGGGTAACACTTCCATGAGAATCGGGTGTCCAAACAACATAGCGAACATTATTCGGCCAAATAACTGTATTTATTCGGTCGAATAACTAATTCTTTATTCGGCCAAATAACGTTCACGATGAACCGTTTAATTTGACAGAATGCATAGCTGGTCGACATTTTTTATGGTTGTTTTAATACTTGTTCGGCTGAATAATTATTCGGCTGAACAATTATGCAGCCGAATAGTTGTTCAGTCGAATAATTATTCAGTCGAATAATGGTTCGGCCGAACAACTATTCGGCCACATAATTGTTCGGTCGAATAATTATTTCGCATAAAAGGCAAGCTCGGGCTCCATTTTCATTTTTTTCGCCTACAGTCATTTGTCTTCAACCTATCATGTTTCTCCCATCATCCGATTTGTTTGTTGTTGTCCATCATCCCTGTCCACATCATCGGTCCTCCTGACGTGGAAATACTAGTTTCTTGTCGGCATGGAGGTCTATTCATGGAGGTCGCTTCGTGATGTTATGTTCACCGTGGGGGTCTATTCAGCATGGAGTTCTATTCATGGAGGACACTTCGTGGTGGTGTTTGTGGTCTTTTCTTGGAGGGTCTGTTCGTGGTCTGGTCTTGTTGTGCTCCCCCCAGTCAGGTAAATTTTTATGAAATTGCTTTTATAATTTGCAACTTTTAATATGTGATTTATCTCTTGTTTTAGTCAATGGAATTCATTTTTCGTCATAGTATTGCAGAGTTAAAGTTTGCATATGTTAATTGGTATTGTATAAAGCTTATCATTTTAATTTTAATTAATATCTATATGTCTATGAACTTTGTCCATGTTAACAGAGTAGATGAACTCTGTCCATGTTAACAGAGTAGATGAACTCTGTGCAAATGGATAGAGTTCATCAACTCTGTCCAAATGGACAGAGTCCATTTGGATAAATTTTTGTTAATTTTAATTATAAATTCTATGTTTTTAGAATTTGATATAATCTAATTTAATTAGAATGAAATATTTTTAACTTAAGTTATAGGTAACAATTTAAATAAAATGGAAGGAGTTGATGAACTCTGTCCATTTGGACAGAGTTGATCAACACTCGAATGGACAGTTCATGAACTCTGTCCAGATGGACAGAGTTGAAGAACTCTCTCCAAATAGACAAAGTTGAAGAACTCTCTCAAAATGGACAGAGTTGATGGAGAGTTCATGAACTCTGTCCACATGTGAATCGAGTAATTCAAATCTGTCCAAATAGACAAGACAATGGATTATACTTAGCAAAACAGAGTTCATGCAGACTTTATCAACTCTTTCCGTGATAACTTTACTTAGAAAAATGTATTTTAGTAGGTTTAATATAAATCATAAAAAAAACATTATTACACATAAAACATCAGATTTTTTTTATTACTGGTCTGTTTTATCTTATGTATTTTTTATCTAAAACATAAAAGAAACATATAACTTGTATAATGCTTATTAGTTACAATTTATACTTACTATTATATCAGAGTTCATCAACTGTGACTCTAATCAGTTTACTTAGCATAACGGATATTTTTTATGATTTTATGGAATAATGAAAATATTTGTAGTTGACATAAAGAAATGTAGTTTTAATTTCATATTTGATTATATTGGTTCTATTAATTTTAAAAATCTAAAATACATCAAAAACATAGAGATTGCTACATTAATTTTTTATACATCCAACAATAGTGTAGCTATTTTCATTTTAAGAACTATTAGATAATATTAGGGACATTTAGGTCTTTATTAGAAAGGTAGTTTTAAAAATCTAGAACACATAAAAAACACAAATATTGATACATTAATTTTTCATACATCCAACAATAGTGTAGCTATTTTCATTTTAAGAACTATTAGATAATATGAGGGACATCTAGGTAATAGAAACTTAGTTTTTATAGTAGTTAGTTCTTTGAAGTTGAGGCATTAACATGCAAGGTTTGAATATGTTATGAGTTGATATATTAGATAATATTAAGGACATATAGGTCTTTATTAAAAACTTAGTTTTTTTAGTGGCTAGGTATTTGAATATGAGGAATTAACATGTAGAATTTGAACATGATATGAGTTGATTTGTGTAATCTTGTAGATATCATATCAAATGAAAATAGATAATAAATTAACTATAATCATTTAAACAACTATTAGATAATATTAGGGATATCTAGGTTCTTATTGATATCTTAGTTTTTTATAGTAGCTCGGTTTTTGAAGTTGATTAAAATTAACATGTATAAATTGATATGGAAATAGATAATAAATTAGCTATAATCATTTAAAGAACTATTAGATAATATTAGGTATATCTAGGTCCTTATTGAAATCTTAGTTTTTATAGTAGCTAGGTTTTTGAAGTTGATTAATTAACATGTAGAAATTGATATTTCTATAAATGTGTAGATATCATATTCAATAGAAAGAGAGAAGCCTTGAGACAGAAGCTTAGGTGGTTATCACATTTTTCAGGAGTTGGTGTCCGAAATTAAAATCAAAGATTATCGTGGTCACCTCTGGATTCAGGCTTATTGTATAGTTCACATTCAATTGATCATCGACGTAGAGATAGTGGTAGAGATGATTCCTCCTTATCATCTATGGTTGTAGTGTCATTGATATAAAGAAGGTTCATTTATATTTATTTGTAGAAATGGGTCTTGGAGTATTCAGAGTTATAGATATGATTGATCAAATCTATGACTCCTATTACTCCTCGACCCATATCTACAAATCTACACATAAAATTTAGAGGAAACAAAAGTAGTAATGTTTTTACATGTTTCTTCTTCAAGGTATGTAATATTACCCAAATTGTTCTCTGATATATAAGTTTAATTAGTTTAAATAATTTTTGGCATTTGTAAATTGCCTGTATATATGTTGAAGCTTGGGTCTCTTCAATATTTCGAGGCAAAAGGAAGACTCCATTGGAGGATAGTGGTGGAATTGTAAGTTTAATATTTTATTTTATTTATTTTAGTTTAAAATAGTTTAAATAGTTTGTAATATTTATAAACTATTTTTATACATGTTGTAGCTTGGGCCTCTTCCACCTTTTAGAGGCAAAGAGAAGACTCCATTGAATGATAGAGAATTTGAGGTAATTTTGTTAATAATTGTATTGATCTTCTATATACTAGTTTAATGTTTTAATGTTTTGATTTTAATTTAAAGTTGTTTAAATAATTTATGGTATTCATAATCTGTTTTTATACATGTTTCAGATTGTTATGAGTCCAAGGGAAGACCCTAGTGGAGGATAATGATGGACTTCTTTGATTCAGACATCGAGGAGATTAATTTTAGGATTATACACATGTTCATGAATGTTTTTTTTATTATATATGTGTACATTGAACTTACATGTTCATGACTATTTTTTTTTTATATACATGTACATTGAACTCTAATGTTCATGAATGTTTTTTTGGATTATATACATACATACATTGATCTTAGATATTGTTTTTTGGATTATATACATGTATATGTAAAGGTTAGGAATGTTAGGAATGTTAATGTTAAAAATGAAAGCAATCCAATTTGTTACAATGATTTTAGATATTGTTTTTTGGATTATATACATGTATATGTAAAGGTTATGAATGTTAGGAATGTTAAGAACGAATATGGGGAATGTTAACATTAAGAGTTAAGTGAATTAAATTGACTATATAAACATGGGAAATGTTAGGAGTGAATGTGGGAATGGGGATGGGGAATCTTAAGAATGAATGTTAGGAAGTTTAAATAGGTGCAATTATATGAATGTATGTATTAGTAAATTTATGTATGTTTGCATATGTAACATATTTTTAATGTTGAAAAGTTGAGAATTTTAGGAATGTTAGGAATGTTAGATGCAATCTAATGTTAAGAATCAATATGGGGAATGTTAGGAATCAATGTGGGGAATGTTAGTAATGTTAGGAAGTTTTGATAGGCATAAATATATGAATGAATGAGTGAATGTTAGGAATGGTTAGGAATGTTAAGAAGTTTTGATAGGAATATTTTTTATTACTAAAGTAAAAGTAGTAACTTGATTCTGAATTCTAATAAATTATACCTCAATCCATAAATTTTCTAAGGTAACATTAGCAACTTGATTTTGAATTCTAATATTTTTTTATTACTAAGGTAACATTAGCAACTTGATTCTGAATTTTAATAAATTAAAGTTCAATGACTTCATGATAGCCAATATTAACATAGAACAAGAAATGATATAGTTAAAAACATCGCAATGGAATTCCGTCCTCAATTATCCATTCATGGTCATATTTGGATAGTTTCCATTTTTTATTTTTTATGTTTTTGTTTTATACAACTTGTTCCAATTTTATTCGAGATACACATACTAAATAAATATACTGACAACATATAACATCATGTTCATAATCTTGAAAGTAGACATAATTTTCAGTCATACGGGTTTGCTGCAAAAAATAGCCTTTTAAAATGATGGATCATCTCTCGTATGTAAATCCGTTGTCATTGTAGTCCTCCAATAACTTCATTTTTCCTTTGGTGCATCACATCAAATAATATTTTACATTTGCGTTGTTGTCTAAAGGTGCAATGAAGATTTAATCAATGGAAGCAGAAAACTCTTAGTTACAAAAAATATCACAGGCACTTGATGGATTGACAATATTAGTTGAAGCAGCTAGGAAGCTGTGAATGTTCGTGGTCGAATGAAACTCAAATTCTATTAAATATTATTCATAGTTAGGACCCAACTCATATCCACAGAATCTTCGATGGAAGATTTGTTTTGTTAAGATAATCATTATCATTTTCCACTTGTTATGGTTAAGTGACAACATTATGTTATGAGTCATGAGGTATATATAGAATGTAAATTGTCTTTTCTATTCTTGGTCAATTTGATCCATAAATTTTGCATCTTAAACTGTTGCAGTTTTAAAATATTTTGTATAAATATGACAATAAAATAGAGGAAAGGAATTAGGAAGTGGTTTTGGAGATCAAACTGCTATCATCTATTAGGAATCTATGCCACATTTTTAGCTTATATAAAGATTACTCTGGAGTGATACTATATTTTAGATGGTCCTATGTTTGTTGTTATGATAAATGTTTATGTTTAGTTTGAACACCCGATTCATAACTTTATTCTCTGATAAATGTCATCTATCCTTGAATTCTTGTGAATGGGTTGAAATGTTTATTATGTACTTTTGATCCGAAACTCTCTCTCTCTTTATGTAATTCATACTCATAGTATTTTTATTTGCTCATTGGCCAATCATATATATTGTTTGATTATTTTGATTACATTATGCCTTATCTCCACCTTACCTAGATAGAAAATATTCATAAGCCCAAAACCTAGTCATTTATTAGAAGATTTTAAGATTATCTAGAATTTCCACCTTAGTATTATAGGTGCAAACTCCAGTGATAACAAAATGAACATAGGTTCAAACTATAACTTCCCGCGAGAACACTGCAAACTATTCCCAAATGGGGAAACACACACATAAAAACCGTGACTACAGAAGAAAAGACTAATTGATAAGTCCCACAGAAAAATCAATTGGGATCAAGTTGGAGGAAAATACGTTGAGCTCATTGATATCTCCATGATGTAGTAGTGTAGGGAAGTGAATTAAATGGTAATGGAGTATGTTGAACTGCCATAGAGATCTATGTAACCAAGTGGAGTGTAAAATGTATTGTAATCCTTGTTAGCAGTGGAAGGAATTGATATACCTGCACTTTAATGTATTGATTAAACCAACTCGTGTGTGACTAATGGAAGCTACAAGTTATACTCATAGGATTTAACTCCAAGAGATAAGTAAGCCTTCCTTCGAGCCTCCCCACATGACCACTTATGTCACTAAATCATATCCATTAACCATGACTATAACTATGTAAAAATAAATTATGCCATAGATTAGTTATAGGGATAATCAAGATATAAATTCAAATCTATATGTAAAAGTTCATATTGTAAAGTATGGTGTGGTGTAGTTTTACCAAAGTAAGTTTGAATTACATTTTAAAAATAATAATAATAAAATTATTACATTTTACATATTAGGTTTGCTACAAATGGTATGAGAGCATGGTTACAACGCTTGAACCTAATGGGTCTTAGTCTATATATTCAAACAAAAATATTTTAATGAAATAATAAATTATGGATTTACATAAATTAACAAAATGAATAGTTGTTTCAAACAGAAAATCACTCATGGTTGAACCAGAACAAATCTTGGAAGAAGAGCTAGTACCTCATGGTATGCTCGTACTAGAAAATACAAGTTTATATGTTGAACTAGATGCAAAATGAAACGCCGAAATACAATCATAAATGTTAGAAATTTTGCGAAGTTTGGAGGCTGAATTAAAATCCTTAAGGAAGATAATGTTGAACTAATAAATGTGCAATGAGATCAAGAATAGATCAATGAATTAATTTTAAAAATTTTGACATATTAGAAACCACAAAAAAATAATGGCCATAACTCTTGTAGTACGAGAAAGAAAATAAAGGAAAATACCAAAATTTGAAGCAGTGAAGAAACCACTGAGAATATTCAAATGATTTCTGTATATTTAAATAAAGATGGCGAAAAAAATCCTAAGAAACAAAAGGGAATATCTATGGAATTACAAGCGGTATTTAAGAAATTAAAACCTCTAATGTTTGACAGGGTACATGAAGAGGCTTAAGAGGATTGGTTATTGAACATAAAGAGGTATTTTCAATTCTATAATTATGATGATAAGTTAAGAAGACATTTTTTTATATTCCAATTCAGCGTAAATTCTTCCCTGTGGTGGCAGGAAGTGAAAAGCGTAAATAATATATGCAACAAGGAATTAAGTTGGAAAACTTTTAAGAAACTATTTAAAACGAAATACATGTTAGAATGGTATTATGATGAAAAATACAAAGAATATAATGACCTGTGGTTGGGACAATTAACTATGGAAGAGTTCGTAATGAAATTTGTCTATCTATAATATTATGAACCATACCTGATGGATGAGAAAGAAAAAGTATATCGGTTCATGAGTTTCTTACCTCCGTCTTATAAGGATAAAATTGAATTTGATATGCCCAATACCATGGATGAATCAATTAGGAAAGCTAAACTCCGCTTCATTTCATTCAAACAAATATATGAACTAACTAGGACTTGGAAACGTAGAAGGAATATAAAGAGGGATCGGTGTAAAAATGGATTTAAAGCTTCTCCATTTACGAAAGAAACCAAGGCTACTCAGATAACAATTATAACAGGTCATGTTCAAACTTAAACAACGGAATAAAAGGTGCAGGAAACTAATGCACTCCCCATCAATAGTGTAGTGCACAATGCTCATCACCAGCAATGATAGGCACTGTAACCTCCTCTCTATTGAAAGAGGAGATGTGTAGATGTCCACCACAAACCTAAAATAGAGTTGACCAATGATGTCATCATAATATATCTGAGAGAGTAGAAAAGATGCCATCTCTTGTGCTCTTATGCCAGTTGAGACATGTGGGAAGTGAGGAAAATCCACCCCTCTCCTAGATAGCCTCACAATAAAATATATATCCTCCTTAGTTGGATGGAACCAATGATAAGGACCAATGCAAAAGGCATGTCTCGGGTGATTCCACTGACATATCAACCATGCCAAAAATGTAGAGTTCCTCTTTAGGGATGTAGTCGCTCCTAATTGAACTTTAGGATTCCTACTTCCCTCAAGGAAACTTATGTATATGCAATAATGGGCTGAGGATACAATTCCCCCTCTCTCTCTCTTCCTATGCGCGTAAATAATCTTATGAGCCAACTTGTTGTTTCTGTTGTTGATGCTCCTATTTGTGTTGACGTCTCTAAATAACATATAAAATACATTAGTCTATTGTATAAAACATAAAAAAATTAATTATAAATATGAAATAATTTTTTTCTAAAAGAAATTGAATTTCCAAACTGTCATGCCTAAAAAATAGTCAAACATAACCTCTGGTGCGTAGTAAAAATATGCACCGAAGATAGTATGCCACTTATATGTAACACATTTGTTTAAACTAATTGTTTTCTAATATAAAATTGACATGGTGGGATGTATAAATATAATGCACCAGTGAATTCAATAGATGACTAGCACCGACAATGCGTATATAACTGAACCCAATGCAAGAGCACTACTAGAGTGTCTTGGGACATTGCAAGTGCATCCAAAAGAAATGGAAGCATTGGTGCATGTGTTAAATGTTTAAGCACTGACCACAATGCAAACAACAATTGACCATGTACCTATAGCATACCCCATATATCTCAATGCAGTTTGTGAGAAACGGGGGTAAAAAAATTTCTTGCTTGTTCTTTAATTAACAATCATAGCAGCTAGTTTCCTTGGATACAAGGAAAAATAAGTTATTAATAGATTCTATTACAACATCCCACGTGTTAATTTAATGAGCAACAATAACATCAAAATATTTAAACATAATAATCATATGAATATGCCAGCAAAAAGAGAGACACAGGTATATGTGGTTCACCCAACCTTGGGGTTACATCCACCAAACATTCTAATTATTTTTATTAACTCTCCCCACTAAGGGGTATATATTTGCGGGCTGCAGTTCCTTTTCCTTGCCTCCAATCTTTCCATAGGAAGTCTTTTAGTCTTATAAACAACTTACAAATCCTATAAACCCATGATGAGCTCGCAGCTCATTGCAATGAGATAGTGTCTACTAAAACAAACAACACTGGGTCGATCCTGACAAACAAGGTCATGGCTCAGCTCTGCACAAGATTTATATCATCATGAATATACATACATTAGATTTATAACAACTATAAAAACTTAGACATTAGATCTGCCACTTGTAACCATCAATGCAAGGGATGTAACATACATCATAATGGGTCTGCAACTAGATCATTAACTTAGAGATTAAAATCTCAGACTCATAACGAATTTCAACACAAAATATATAATCCCAGACCGTACCATTTCAATACACACAGAATCAAATCTCATATCTACTAAAAAATTTGTAACCCGGAGAACAGACTGTAAGATCCTATGATCTCATCACACAAAGAGTAGATTTCTGTTCTCATAGCGACTTAAACCGAGATGAATAAATTCAGCCATACGATTTCCACATAGCTCTATAGCAATTTTGATATGCAGAGAAGGAAATATCTCCCTTATGAAATCGTAACTATATAAATTGTTAGATCATCAACAAAATACAAATATTAAGAACTATGGGTAGACACACAAGGATTTACTTCAGCCACAAACTAAAAACTAAAATGAGAGCATCATATCTCAGCATAATCCTCGATTGCCAACACTTACAAACACCATATTTTCAAATGCATCATATCTCAGCATAAAACACCCTATTATCAAACGCAACATATCTCACCATAAAACACCATATTATAAAATGCAACAAATTCTACAATGAGTAGGCCAAACAATGACACTCGGCCACATTCTACACTGAACAGACAAAACCCCGACACCAAACCTCTGGGAAAAACAAAAATATATGAACAAAAGAATAAGGCTTATTCATGGTATCATAGTAGCCTATTTTTCAGTACTACACAAGAAAAATAATCCCTAAAGGGGTTATTCACCAATAGGCCATATTGTACAATGACCAATCCAAACCCTAATGCTAAATATTTCGATAGCCGAAAATGGATGAACAAACGATGAACGCTAAAACATGGCATCATAGCAGCCGCTCCTAATTTGCAATAATGGCAGTCCTAGACTATTAGCACCCTACATAAAAACAATCCCTAAATTATATATTCAATCATATGTGATTGTATGGCATTTGTTGAGATCTAGTGTATAATAAATATAATTATGTTTGGAAGGAATACCTTTTGAACAGAGACTATGAATATTGAACACATTCTGCAAAACCCTAACCCTAAATTTCTTGAAAACAAAAATTTATGAATACTGAAATGGAAAACCCTTTCATAATCATTCAAGCGGGTAATCTTAAATACCTACAATCCACCTTTAAAAGCAACTTTCAGACAAAACAAATGTCAATATAAGAAAATAGAGAATAAACTACATTACAAAACCGTAGTTCAACTTCTATCAAAGGAGGTTATAAAAATATGGATTTCGTGGAAAATGTAGTAAATCACAATTGCAGAGAATAGCTCGACATCTCTCGAATCTATGAAAATATCAAACTGAGAAAGATCTGATGTACAAGACGACTCAGAAACCAAATGTTTCACAGTAAGGATCTTACCCTATCCTTTGGATTTCAATCAAAAAGATTAAACTATCAAGAATAGATTCAAGGCATTTCATTCCAAAACAATTCAGAAATTCCAGCAACAAATTGCCAATCGCAGTCATTATCACAATCAAATCAAATCATAGGCACAAGTAAAATCCAAACAAATTAATGGGTTTCAGATAAGCAAAAATGCACTAACAAACAATGCAGGCCAAACACACCCAAAAACGCATTACCAAAAATGCCCCCCCCCCCCTTCTAGATAAACGCAGGTCCCTCTATATAGGAACATAGACGGGGGAATACCTACAATACATTCCTTCATTAACGCTGCAATACCAACATCCATCAATGCATCCATAGAAGCCTTCCTTCATCAACGCAGCAATACAAGCTAGCATTAACGCACCAATACCAGTATCCCCTAAAAGGCTCACGCCCCCCATTTATCAAGGGGAGACTCATTTAATACTCACCTCCCACTAATAGACATATGTTAGCATTCCCCTCCTAATGGTCTACCTAACTTACTTCCATGCGAATCCTATTACAAACAAAAAAAACGATAGACAAACCAATTCACATACCACCAATATTTCTAGAGTATGCAAAATGGTAGGCACGTGGTTGTAATCCCCAGAGCATTCAGCGTCACTTAAAACCTGAATGCAGCAAGGAAGTATCTTTGGTAGATATGCTGGAAATTCATCATTGTGAGCTATGCAACGTTGCTCCACTAAATGTAGGATTGAAGAGCCATGTGCAGCGCCAAAAATACATATTATGCAGTGTAGCAATTAATGCGACGGCGGTCGCACTGTACGCCGTCAGATCCTTTCCAAAGTAAGATCCTACGGACAGTGCGACCGTTGTCGCATTAAATGATACACTGCATAATATGTATTTGTCGTCCATGTGCACGGCATCTTGAAGTTGGTAAACTAAAAGATGACCAAAGTTTAGAGATAAGTACGAGCAGATCTGGTAAATATGTACGTATATGCTGCAAAAATCCATCATATGATAATATTTATATTTATTTATTAGTATTATTATATTTTTTTTGGATTCAAGAAAGAGACATGAATCAGCGCCTATCTCAGGCAACACCAAAGAAAAATACCACTGAAAGCAACAAGTGGAAATCCGAGTCATCATACTGGTTTTTTCCATTTAAATATTTTCACATAAATAAAATTAACCACTTGAATTCGAAAATCAGCAGTTATCTTTCGACATATATCTGTAGCTATTTAACTTGGTAGTTTTTTTTGAGCTCCATTATGTGGAAACATATTTATAACAGGTTTAATATATATATACTTATAATTGTTTTTTATTCTCCTTTTTCTTTATATATGATGATGATGATGGTGGTGGTTAATGTCCCGTGAGACCAAACTTTGGTCTATCGGACCTAAAGAAGAGAATTAATTAGTTTGCTTTAAAGTTATATTTCTATGCTCAAGGAGCTTGGAAAGAAGCGTCTCGAACTTACTATAATTTTGACAGGTTAAAAGGCTAGGAATGTCGATATTGCAACAAAGATTATGAAACTGGGATCTAATGTGGGTGTACGAAGGGCACTGTAAGAGGAAGTGATTTTCATCTTCAATGCTCTTACTCTCACAAAGGTGGCAGATCCTTTCTACCCATGGTGTTTTAGGAACTATCCAACGACCAGTTTCACTATGGAGCTCATGCGAGTTCGTTCTTATCTTAGCTATGTTAATTTTTTTCTTAGTACTGATTAAAACATAGAGATACTTTTGATCTCTATGTTTTAATCATTACAATATATATATATATATATATATATATATATTTTTTTTTTTTTCACTACAATGTGATGTAGTGGTGTTATATATATATATATATATAGATAATAGTTCCTTTTCCCTTCAAAATCTAGATTATGGTGAGGTGGAAGTGATTTCTTTCTCTTAGAGGTTTCCTTTCTTGTACACACTTAAATAATTTATTTACATATATAATATAAACCAGTTCCACTCCTCGGGGTTACTCTTTGGATTCCTCACGTAGGTTTTATGCCACTGGTTAGTTACATCCTTTCAATGAGTGCTCGAGTACTTAAGTTCATTAGTATAATCCAAGCGTCTAAGGTGTCGAGATGACGTTTGTCATCACCAACTAAAATATCAAAGTTTTAATCAAAACCTTGTTTTTTGGATTCTTTCTTCTATCCTTTTTAATTGTGTCGCAGTCTTCAGTCCCCCTAAGTCTAGAATATAAAAGTGCAACTTAGAAAATTTAAATAAGGTACTTGCAAGGTTTCTTAGAAGGGCCTAGGCCTTGAGTCCTCTGCCAAGAAAACCCTCACAAAGGTATTTCATTACAAACAAATACAAGTACGGAGGGGTGTTACAGTAAGACTATTAGTTAGTGCATTTATGAAATAGTGAGAATAACTAGCTTTTTAATAAGCTTCTGAGTGAATTTACCTTAATGTAGAAACGCAAGTGGTGCATAGAAACCAATAAAACACATCGATGCATTGTATGATTAACCCACTGAAATGTCAAATTTTAAATTTTAGTCTGGTGCGCTTAGATAAAGTAGTGTATCATAATGGTTTGTTGTGATTTGGATTGGAAAATCGCACATGTATCCATGCACCTCATGTAATTACGCGCACCGATGGGCCCTGTACTATGAATGCACGAGATAGGTTTTTAATTTTTTTAAATTATTGTGGACGTGCTCTACAATTTATTGCACCGTGTTAATGGTGAAATGCGTGTATCAGTGTGGAGGTGCATCTTTTGTAGTGCAAGGAATAAAATGCACTGGTGCATGTATTTAAACTAACGCATTGTTTTGAAAGTTGTAACTTTTATTTAAAATGACATGATGCGCTATATACCATAACATACCATGTAATCATTGTGTTGTGTTTGCCATTATTAACCTAACATGTATGGTTCACCCTATAAATTTACAGGGTGCACCGCATCGTGGTGCAATGTAAAGCACAAGAATGCAACTTGCATAATTTTTAATTTTTTTAAACAGTGCAAAAGCTTAATTTAAAAATTTACTAAAGTTTTAAGTTTGAAGAAAACAAAAAGATTGCCTCGACATTTGTTGAATGGAGAGGCATGCTTGCCATGTAATCCAAAAAATAAATTTTTCCCATAGTTTTGCAAAATTCAAAAAGCACATATACGAAATGGACAAGACAAATGCAAGTAAGAGAAGCATCAATGTCAGGGTTCTTTAGGGAGGAAAAGGTTGCACTCGTGCTTGCAAGTTCAAGAGCACTGTGGTAACATTGCAAGTTCTAGCATTGCACTCTGATTAAAAAAAATTTGGGAGGTACTCTTTAATGACAGTCTATGGCATCGTGTGCTAACAATCAAGTATTTGAAACAGGCCTCTATGGTATCGTGGCTCAGGAAAAAAAAGTTTAGTACCCGTGGAGTATCAGCCATTTGGAGGGGTTTCATTCAAATTATTCCCTGGATGGGGAGCTATCTAGCTTGGCAGGTGGGAAATGGAAATGATATTTTGGTTGGAATCGACCCTGTGATTGGCTCTTCAAAATCCTATCTCTTTCCGGATGGTTTGAGATCTTACTTAGAGGACTTGGATATAAAAACTCTCGCTCAGGCTCACAATACCCTACCAGATGCCCATCATTATTGGTACACGGCGGAAGAACTACTTCTGGTTGGGGAGTGGAAAGATATCTGGAATATATTTATCAGAAACCTGGTTCTAAATGGTATTCACCTCTCAGCTGAATCTGACTCTCTACTTTGGGAATTTAGCAAAAAAGATGGAAAGATATCTGCAGCAAAAGCATATGAATGTATTGTGAACTCTCACAACTCTATTTTGGGAAGTCGTTTATATACATCGTTCTGGTCCAGATTCCTTCCGCGCAAGATTGGTTGCTTTTCATGGTTGGTTCTGAGAAAGAAGGTGCTCACTTGGGACAATCTTCAGAAAAAGGGTAAGATTGGACCTGGTATCTCCTCTTTATGCTTCTCAAATGAAGAGACTGTACATCACCTTTTCTCTCGTTGTCCGATTTGGAAAAGCATACAGGATCTCTTATGTGAACATCTCCAATGTTACATTCCACCTGAAGTCGATTCTATTGAGCAGTTTATGGATCATTGGGCCTCCATCTTCCCGCGCAGCTCTCCTCTCTTCTGCCTTCCCCATCATACGATCTGGGCCATTTGGAAAGCACAAAACATGGTCATCTTTGAAGGGAAAAAAGCGACTGTCCTTGGAATATACCATCAGATATTATATGCAGCACAGTTGACTCCCTCACGGCCTGTGACGATGAATAGAAAATCAAAAAATGCTAGACAGATTGGAACAAAACCCAGTATGATTTTCCCATGCGGTTTTTTTTATGGAGCCTCTTCTTCTTCAGCAGCTGGTATTGGATACTATTTGTTTTTCAATGAGAATCACCATCTAGATTTCGCGCTGGGGGTTGGATATGGATCCAATACAAACGCTGAACTTTTGGGTCTATGGGCCCTTTTGTTCACCTCCCAAATGATGGGTATCCCTCTGGCCCACATTTACGGTGACTCTCAAGTCATCATCAATTGGGCGAAGGGTCTCACTGCTCTCACCCAACCAAACCTTCATCACTGGTGCAGGGAAACACAAAAGCTTATTTCAAGCTTTCAGGATCTCACTCTGAGTCACATCTATTGTGAACACAACCGGATTGCAGACAGTCTTTCAAAAATAGCTCTCACTCTTTCTCTAGGTATTCGCTATTTTACAGAATTTATAGATGACCTTTTGGTCACTTGTGACTCATTTCATCTCTTTTGAGCCATGTTTTAGGCACGGGGGCTTCACTTATTGACCAATATCCTATCACGTTAGTTCATATTGTGGGTTTTAAAATTATCAAAAATTGAACCAATATATTGCAGGTATTGGGGGGATGAGGGGTTTAAGGTGGGGGTGGGTAGGGTGGTTTATAAGGACTGAGGTATAAAAGGGGGTGGGGAGGAGGTTTTAAGTATTGGGAGGGGGGTTCAACAAAAAGAGTTTGGGTCAATATCTCTGGAAATTAAGGGTATTCTTTAATATCCCACGATCGCACGTGATATGTGAGAGGTTCACTAAGTGAATTCCCTGTGGTTTTAGGGGAGTTTCTTTCCTTTTGGATACTTGCTTTGTTATCATATGAGTGGCTGCTTTTGGACCGCAGATCTGATCCACTTGGTTCACGATAGACAGGACTGATTGATTTGCGATCCTCGTTATGATGAGAGTGATATCTGATGGGAACACACTTTCTATTGCTTGCCATCCCCCCCGGCTGCAACTGGATGTGATCCTATGTTGACTGCTTATTTTGTCTTGTATTGTAACCCTTCATGGGTGGGTGTCAACACTTCCCTTTGATTCCTAATAAGAATAACAAGGACAGGCTTTTTCTTCCTAAAAAAAAAAGTTCAAGAGCACTATGCAATGGTAAAAATGAATAGTTTTGCCGATAGTTTTTTTTATTAAACCCTCATTCGTTGCGTGTCAACACTGCCCTTTGATTCCTAATAAGAATAACAAGGACAGGCTTTTTCTTCCTAAAAAAAAGTTCAAGAGCACTATGCAATGGTAAAAATGAATAGTTTTGCCGATAGTTTTTTTTATTAAACCCTCATTCGTTGCACCTTATTCAGAGATGCACTCATCTATTTTGTTATGAGGCGCACTAGTGTTTTTTTTCAATAGAAACATACCATTCTGTTATGAGAAAAAATAGCGGGTGCAAAATTTTACATAAAGCATAGATAACTTTTTAACTTATCCCTAATCTAGTGCACTTTTGTTTTTAACGCATCAGTGTTTTCTCTTCTTTTTCATTCACGAGAGTTGTATGTATGTCGAAACACATTGTATTGGTTATAAAATCTTAAAATTTGTAATGCAACATTTTTTGAGTTTTAGTCAATTGGGTACTATAATACACAAAATGCACCTTTTCTTTTGTTTATATCTACTTTATCGTTGATGGGTTTTGCTTTTTTAATATATTATTTTTGGCGTGTGTTTTCTGGTCCAGCTAAAACGCATTAAATGTACATATGCATAGAGGACTTTGTTGGTACCTACCACAATTATTATAGTTCCATTGCATTCAATGTGCGTGCACACAAGGGTGTATGCTATGTTTAATGCATCAATATAGAAGATTATTTTGAATATAACTTTTTTTTCTCGTATCAAAAGGGGATTTTCCTGATCGATGCATCACTTTTTTTTTCCATACTGAAGTGTATAGACGTGGAACGCATTGGTGCAGTATTCGTTTACAAAGACACCTATTAAAAACCTCTACTAAAACCTTCTCTTGCTCTCTTCCGCCTCTGATATAAACAAATATTTTGTTTTTTTAATAGGGCTTTCCATTGTAAACTATGGTGGAGGGTGTTCTCCTTGTAGTGTATAGTACAATTAATTTGTTCTAACCATCCACCAGAGTTCCTAAAATTTGCAATAACCTTCTCATACAACTATCTTATCTAATTAACTCTCAACTTGAATTTGGATTCTATCTCTTTAATATGTTCCAAAGGTTAGTTTTCGACACTATGTCAAATGTTTTTCTAAATTCAACAAAGAAATATAAAAGATTGAATTTATTATTACAATGCTCATCAACAAGTTCCTAAACATAACAAGGTGGTTCATAGTTTAATGATAGCTCCCAATTCAATCTTGTGTCTTTTTAGGTATCTATAACTTGGTTAAAAGATGGCTAAGCATAATGGTCTTAGAATTAGATATATTATTTTTATCCCCATTTTTAAAAATAAGAACATTGAAACACACATACACACCCAGACACATAAACCAAAAGTATGCAATAGAATTACATATAATTGAGGAACATAATTGACAAAGAAAGGATCTATTAATATTGCAAAGCAAGAGAGATATGGTTCGACGAGCTAAATGATTGAATGGTTTGCAAGATCGACTTCCATTTTCATATTATAAATATGAAAAGGTTGAAAATCTAGTAGGTGCACGTAAATGTGAAAGATAATTTTTTGTTGGGGATTTTTCTGGATCCATCTTAGCTAGAGATTTATCAAGTGTAAAGAAGAATAAAATCCTTTAAAGTATAATACTTTTTCCATGTTTTAGACTCTAAAAAACCTTAAAGATATATAATCCTTTTCAATACTTAATAAATCCAAAATTAAAATAAATCTATACTAATATTTTAACAAATATTTTTATTATATTTAAAATAAATAAAAATTTTCCTTTCCCACTTTCCCACCTACCTATAATTGACATACCTATAAGTTACATAAAGCTCAAACACTTGAAATTCACCAGGTCGTTTTCAAACATGACTTGCCATAGATGATACTACGTTGTCCCTTTGAGAGTTAATTATGCACATGGAGGGAAGGATTTTGCACTCTAAATGCCATTTTCAAACTCAAGCTCAATGATAAAGCCATTCCTCTACCATGTGATTTTCAAACTTAACTCGCCATAGATGATACTACATTGTCTTTTTTTAGAGTTAATTATGCACATGGACGAAATGATTTTTCAGTCTAATGTCATTTTCAAACTTAAGCTCAATGATAAAGCCATTCCTCTACCCTTAGTATATGGTCTATCCATGGTTTAAATGTTTCTACCCATGTTTTATATGGTCTATCTTAAATGGTTGGATGGAATTTCATGAAACATGACTTATGCATTCAAAATGTTAGTTAAATATGGTTTGAATTTTAGAATTGGATGTAAATATATAATATAATAATACTACATAAAGATATTTTTAAAATCATAACTTTATCATTATTTTAAATATAGTAAAAATAATTTTTTAATATTTTTAATTATTTTATGTGATTTACAAATGAAATGGCTTAAATTGTAATTCAACTTTTTTTAAATAAAAATAGTATAAAAAATACAATTTTTATTTAAATAAAAATAGTATAATGATATGGCTACTTTTAATTCTTAATTTTTTTCCTATAAAACTACAAAACCTAAATTCAAATTTTCCAAGAAAATTGATTCACAAATATTTATTGATCACTGAAGCGAGGTAATGACTCATCTGTATCGCTGCAGTTTGCGATAAATTATTATCATAATGGTGTTGAGTTAATCAACATAATTTTTTTTGGAAACTTCTGATCATTTAACTATAATATGGATTGCCATTTAATCCTACTTAAATTGCTTGGAAAATAATAAACATTTACAATCTCAATATTAGTCAACTCCAATCTTGAAGAATCGTACGGAGAAGGGTCATGGTGCATTAGGTACCACGTATATCGATCACTACCTACTCTCTTGCGGTGAGAATAATAATATTGCGCATCCCCACCAGTTTTATTTAAGAGATTATGAATATTGCACATCCCCAACGGTTTCATTTAATGTCACTTAAATTTCGTAGAAAACATGTTACAATTTGTATGTTCATTGTCTAAAAAGAAAGTAGGTTTTCGTTTAAATTTGAAAATTAAAAAGAATATATATTTTATTTAATCAATATTAAAAAGTAGTAAAACTTGGATTCTTATTAATTGAGATCCACAAATGCAGCTAAAGGAATCCATCAAATCCCAGTAAAAATGAATATGGGTTAATAGAATATTTATGATCAAATTATTTAGTTTTCAAAGTGAGCTTGAACATCTTTATGTTAAACAAAATTGATCAAACTCTTAATTCATTAGATTTTTTAATAAGTATAAGCTAAATATGATAAGTGAATAAGTCTAGGCTGTCCATTTATTTGAGAACCCAATTCATTTTTTAGGAAATTATGACTATATAAAATGTAATTCATTCTAAATTGATAAATATTTCTTCTTTTTATTAGAAACTGAACTAATAATTCTATCTATTTTTCTAGCCATGCTAAAATGTTCAACTCTGTTATTGTACTTATAGGCTAATTAAGCTTTATATTCTTCCTATTCCTCTTCATAGAAAAAGAGTTGGGTGTGTCTACTATATTAGAGAACAAGAACAAGGAATCTATCTATTCTTCCTCACCTGCCTTGAGAATATTGCATCTGTATAAAGGATATGTGAGGATGGAGAATATGAATGTGTATAAAGGATAGCTGCTTAGGATATAAATATGTGAGAGGTGCATCTTACATTTATGCAGTTTTCATTCTATCATCTATTTTTAAATGTGTAAAATTGTGAATCTGTTTATATTATTAATGTTAGTTTCAATAATGTTAAATTTTATTAGTGCATTAGTTTAAGGAGTGGTTTTTCAACCAATGATAAAAATGTAGCTACATTTTTTACCTTTAAAAAAGATCAATTTAAACAATGCAAATTATGAATTTCTAGAAAAAAATCATAATTGTGAATCTGTTTATATTATTAATGTTAATTTGAATAATATTAAATGTTAAATTTTATTAGTTCATTCGTTTACGGAGTGGTTTTTCAACCAATGATAAAAATACAGCCACATTTCTTAACTTTAAAAAAAAATCAATTTAAACCATGCAACTCGTGATTTTAGAGAAAAAATCTCATGATCAAGTCTCATTGAATGTGGAGTATCAAACACCCCAACAACCTTGTTTAAAGAATTCCCCTCAGGCTGATATTTTATAAACGGGCGTGCTACTGCTGCCCAGTTTAAGAAGTATTAAGACTCGAAGTACTAGCTATGGCAGGGCGTTTTAATGTTTGTATTGTAACATGTATTAATATTTTCCTGGCATTGTGTGAACCAAAGTTAACGTACGCACAGACTAAGGCTACGAAGCCATTAGTTACAGCCGCGTACATATTTGGAGATTCTACTGTAGATCCTGGTAATAACAATGGACTTGCAACTATTGCGAAGGCTAACTTCCCTAACTTCCCTCCATATGGGAGAGATTTCGTACGCAAAGAACCGACTGGTCGATTTACCAATGGAAAATTAGCTACAGATATTCTTTGTACTTACTTCTGCCACCTCCCTTCTGGTTTCCAGTGAAATTATATCATGGCTGGGTTTGCATAGCTCGATTTAGGAATTGATTTTAGAGTTGTTTACCAGCGCTTCTTATTGTTTTGGTGTTTTTTTTCTGTAAAATAAACACAATTCTGGTGCTTTATTTTTCTGTAAAATAAACACAAATTTGGTATTATTTTTAACCGACTTAAAATTAACTAACCTGTTGCATAGGCTTTAAATAGATATATAGTAAACGATCTCAAATTGTTTGATCGCATTTTTCTATAAAATAAACACTATTTTGGTATGGTTCTTACTCTATTGCATAGGCTTTGATCAGATATGAGGTAAACATTTGGATCTCAAACTGCTTGAGATCCAATTACCTACTGCCCAGCTGCCTTCGCATTAAAGCCTAGACAGCAAGTTATTTACTGATTGCCTATGGTTAATCTTTCCAATTTTGGTATTCTTATTGTACTTTGCTGTTATGTTCATCCTTAATTTTCATACCAAACAAGCTTATAGTTAGTCTTTCCAATTTTGGTATTCTTATTGTCCTTTGCTGTTATGTTCATCTTTAATTTTTCCAACTGTATACAGGTGGATTACTAGGCCTTCCTGATATAATGCCCGCATATTTGGATCCTGAATTCCAAGGATCGCGGATTCTGACAGGAGCGAGCTTTGCTTCTTCTGCTTCTGGATACGATGATACCACCTCACTCACTCTTGTTAGTACATGTGATATAAGGATTTATAAATAGGGACAGAAACTTATAAACATTTCGTTAAAAAAATGTCCTTGAATTCTTGCAGAATGTTCTAACTTTGGAGCAGCAGCTAGAGAATTTCAAGATTTATCGAAAGCAACTTGTGAATATGGTAGGAACAGAGAATACTACCGTGATAATATCGGGAGCCCTCTTTGTAATAAGTGCCGGAACGGATGACTTTGTCAATAATTATTTTTTCAATCCCCTTACTAGTGCACAATATACTGTTGCAGAGTTTCAAGATCTTCTTCTCCAGTCCCTCCAGAAATTTATACAGGTAACATAAATTCATGTCTAGGGAGATATTTTTGTAGATGAAGTATATGCTTTGTAGGATTTCTAAAGGGCATTAATTAAAATTGCTGGTTTGTTTTTATTTATATTTTTAATAATTATAATAATTATGACTATAGTTATAAATTTTTCAGTATATTAATTTTTATCTGGTTTTATGGTTATAAAGAAGGTTTTTAAATCACCATAATTATGATGAGTTCAAATGTTAGTAAGTTTAGTATTATAAGAAATGTTTTTAATTTGTGTTTAATTTTGGGTGTATTTTTTTATTGTATGAGAAGTGATTTTCATCATCAACCCTATTTTTATCACAAAAATGATAGTGATTTTATCCCAGAAATTGTTTATTTCCTATTTCATTATGAAGTACATGACAATTTGTTCTTATTTTAGTTGTGTTGATTTTCTTCTTTAGGATACTTAAGATAGAGAGATGGATATATTTTTTATCTTCTAAC
Organism: Pseudotsuga menziesii; assembly: GCA_001517045.1. Taxonomy (NCBI): domain Eukaryota; kingdom Viridiplantae; phylum Streptophyta; class Pinopsida; order Pinales; family Pinaceae; genus Pseudotsuga; species Pseudotsuga menziesii. The sequence goes on along the minus strand of LPNX010859527.1, from coordinate 139,857 downwards.
TAAGAGTTGTAACTCTTTGTCACACCACATATTTTCCTTAAATTTACATGTAATAATACTTTTAATGGTATTGATATTATGCAAAGCAACATCTTCCTTGACTTCTCAATGGTTTAACTAAGACTTGCCATCTTTATGCTAGCCTTGCTTAAGTGCAAGGTGGTTTTGGCAAGAGTACGAAGAAATATTAGGAACCCTCTTGTCTCCCATGGTGTTTATGTTGTTCTTGTACATTAAGTACCTAGTCATAGCCATTCACTTCTATGAATAAGATATGATAGGCTGTATTGCCTCTAACTTTGAGATTATATGTTATCAAATGCTATTGGATTTGCTCTTTCCTTCTCCGAGTTTCTGTGTAGATTTTGTAGCCCCAAACTTTGCAACCATATAAGATAACAAGAGCCACAAAAGTCTCAAAGTGGAGGTTCTTCCTCTGCCAAAGAGAGAGGTTTGCACATTTACAGCTATATTCAAATCCATAATAAGCTTTCTGTCATCCTTTAATCTTTTTTCTCAATGCTATAATTCTAGTTAAGTTTATGATACGATTGATTCTAAGATATTTATAAGAAATCACCTCCTCCATTTTATTGTTATCATACATTAAATTATCACAAGTGATCTTTTGAAATTTGATTATCACAACCTCTGATTTGCCAGTGTTAATTGTGATATTTATGAAACTTGTTAATAGTGATATTCATGATGAGCAAAAATTCTTGCAAATTTTTAGTTGCTTGTTGAGATCATAAGGACTCCTCATTATAAGAACAATTTCATTGGCATAGAGAAGAAGGATGACAACTATCCCGGCTAAAGTTGTGCCCTCGCATCTTGAATCTTCTAAACAACCCTCTATCCTCTCAATGTAAATAGAAAAAATAGTATGAGATAGTGAAAAACATTGCTAGACTCGTTTATTTAAATTAATTTCTTCTCACCAACCCTCACCTCATGCCTTATCATAACAAATCTAAACTTGAAAATGAATTTTGACTCTTCCAATGTATTGGCTCATTTTCTGAAACAATTCCATATCATTTGGGTAAAGGGTAATAATAATAGTCTTATACTTAGATAAATTATTATTATTTTTTTAAAGTAAAAACAATTAGTTCTTTTTTAGCCTTTAAGAAAACCATGTTTAATTGCTAAATTAAAGAGCCTGTAAATGTGAATGTGAATATGAAGGATGATTATAAGCTTATCTACTTTTAAAATTTATACTTGGTATTCATCAATATCCTTACTTTTATTTTGAATAATAGGTTTAACCCAAACACCATATTTCTCTACAACTTCTTATCTTTTCAAAATTTAAAAAATAATATATAACATGCTCTCGTTTTGAAATAAGAAATTGCTAAAATTAATCGGATTGTTATTTACTCTGCAGTTTATTTATATATAAATATAATTACAATCGGATTGTTATTTGCTATACATTTGACTGATTCCAAATGATTATGTGACAGAATATTTACAAGGAAGGTGCCACCTTATTTGGCCTCATCGGTCTTCCTCCTTTCGGTTGTTTGCCATCTCAAATAACTCTGCACAAGTTGACCGGTAACGCATGCGTTGAGGAATTCAATGATGTTGCGATCTCTTTCAATCAGAAAGCTGCATTCTTATTAGAGACCTTGAAGCCCACACTTCCTGGTATTAAAATGGCTTATATTGACATATATGATAAGCTCCTTGCCGTCATAAAAAATCCCAGCAAATATGGTAATATTATAGTCCTTTGTGTTCCCTTCTTGCATCAACAAGTTTAAGATCATTTATGTGCAGAGCCTGCTAAATGTTTATAAATTGCTGTGTGGAAGGCTTTGAAGAAGCGACGAAAGGTTGCTGCGGAACAGGTTTGCTGGAGACAGCTATATTGTGTAACCCCACGAGCCCCGTCTGCCCTGATCCATCGAAATACGTGTTCTGGGATTCTTTCCATCCAACTGAAAAAGCTTACAATATCCTCGCCCAAGTAGTAATGTCAAAGTTCCATTCGACTCTAGATGTGTGAACAATATAGTAGAGATAATGTTTATCTCTGGATAATGTGTTGGATATGAGAAAGATTTTCTCTTTAATTTCGTGTATGGTTGAGATATTTAGTCCAGTATTCTAGCTATTTATAGAATAAGTTAGATCTAATAACAACTCTATTTATCATAGTCATTATGTCATAACAAGAAAACTCATCTTTTAGAATCACAAGTTAGCACCACTTATATTTTGTGGTGTAAATGTGGTAGTAGGCTCTACTTACACTTTTGTGGTGTTAAGGTGGTGTTATTAACACCATTTCAATATTATGGTGTTAAGGTGGTAGTATTAGCACTACTTATATTTTGTGGTGTTAATAAGGGGTTAGATTTGCTAATATTATTGGAAATTGAGTTTTTTCCCCATTTATGTTAAGAGAAATGCCATGTTGGAAAGTACCATAAGGTGGTGCTAAGCTATTATTTGCCACATGGACATGTACAAGTAGGATTTAATTATGAGGATGTATACCATAAACATAACAAATTCACAAATAATTATCAATTCAAATAAATGATCAAAGATTAATTTATTATTTTTTGCACCACAATCACACAAGTTCACTTATTTATTTTTAGAAGATTGAAGCAAATAAATTTGTGCATGGTTCATTCATGAAGCTTTGCAGCACAAACAAAACAAGTTTACAAAAAAAATGTTTTCTAAATATCTCATTTCATTTATTCATTATTAATATTATTTAAACAAATAAATAAACAACCATTTTAATTTATTACTATTATAAAGTACTAATAAAAATGATTGGAATTTTAAATTTGATTGTTCAATTGAGAATGTTTTTATCTTGTTAGATTTCTTGATGGAAATTAGTATTATTACTAGGTTTTTAGCCCAAGACATGGGTCTTAAATCCACTCACATGGCCACTAAAGAAAACCTCTACATAGGGCCCTTAAAAAATCCTTTAAAATTCTAGGACCAAGAAAGACACCACAAATGTCACTACACATCTTTATGAGAGTATTCTTAACCTCTAACTATGAGCATTCTCAATGTTATAAGATTTTAATCATTAGGAATAGGTTCAGTTTCTCTCAACATGGTTGAAAGAATAATCCTAGGTCTTAGCCTAGATGAATCCTAAGCATAAAGAAATGTCATGTTGCCAAATACCATATAGTGGTGGTAAGCTCATATTTTTCACATGGACATGTACAAAAAAGATTTAATTATGATGATTTGCACTATAAACACAACAACATTACAAATAATTATATTGTAATAACTTAATTCAAATTTTTTTCATTGAAATAAATGCTCATGATTGATTTATGAGGTCTTAAACCACAATTGCAACAAATTCAATTATTTCTTTTTATACTATTTAAAAAAATAAACTTACATGATTCATTTATGATATTTATTAAGCAAATAAATACTTACTATTCTTAATACTAACAAATAATTAAAGACAACCATTTTTAATTTGTTATTATTATAAAATATTAATAATAAATGGTTTGAATTGAAATTTGATTCAACATGGTATATTTTTATTGATATTATTACATATATTGATGGATATTAATATCATTGCTACGCTTTGTGCACAAGGCATGTGTCTCAAATCCTTGGGCATGTTCAAGGGAGGAAACCTCTTCCTTGGGCCCTAAAATAAGATGTTAGGAATCTAGGACCAAGAAATATTGTTAACACACAGGTCTTCTTAACAATATTCTTAACGTCTATGTGTGTACATTGATTATATTATAAGGTTTTGATCACCCGTGATAGGTCTATTGGTCCTCAACCTAGTTAAGAGAAGCAACCTAGGCCTTCCCTAATGAAGCTTCTAGGAATGTATCCAGATAATAATGATTTGTTCAGCCAACACAAATGATTTTTTGAGAATATCAACTATGGCCTTATAATAGGGATAATATGCAATATTAGAGGAAATAAAACTAGGTATTTAAGTCTTCGAGGAATGGACATGATTGAAGGAGGAAACCAGGCCTAAGCAAACCTCTAAGCATATAAGATTAAAATGTATACATTGAACCATGACAACACCCTTTAAGGTATCCTTGGCCTAATATTGGGGGTATTCATGTAATTAAGAGGTTTTAAGCACTATATATGGGCGTCTAGTCCATTAACATGTTTAAGGGGGGAAACCTATACCTGAGTTACTAATAATATATTTTGTCCACCCAAGGCAAAATACAATAGCTCGAACCACTACACATTACATATTGGGGATATTATTTACCTTTGAGTGAGGAAATCAACACCATTATGATATTTTTGCTAGTATACATGGGTCTTAGGCTTTTGTATAATCTCATAGGAGGAAACTTGGTTCATAGACCCTAATGGAAGCTTTAAAATACACCCATGAACTCCAAACACTATCCTTGGCATCTAAGCATTCATATAAGTGACACTAGGTATGAGAAGGTTGGACATAGTCATGGGAGGAATTACAATAATTAGGACATAAAGGAAGGTATTAGGCATATTATGCTAATAACGATTACTCAAACTATCACCTAGGATATCATGCAATGTATAGGATATAATTATTCTTAATGCGGGATATGTGTGGAAACATGTGGTTTCGTGTACTAGTGATGGGTCTTAGAAATTGGTCAGAGAAGAAATTCCAAGAAGTATACCCTAACATGATAATACTAAGGTAATGGCAAATGATAAAGACCATGAACCATACATACACCCTTTAAAGTAGATATTTGGCATAAAAGTCGAATATGGGAACAATTAAGAGCTTTTGCATAGTAGGATGCATCTCAAGGCATTGACTAGAGTCATAGGAAGAAAGCAAGAAGCTTATGTAGGTGTCCCAAGGCCTTGGTAATGACATTACAAGGAATATGGCCATGAATGTATCCTAAAATATCCGTCAAGGAATCCAAAATCCATCGAGTTACTATTTATCTAGGTTTTATGGCCTTATGACCTTTGACATGATTAACGAAGGATACCTAAATCTAAACCATTAAAGGAATATTATATCCATCGAGGACTAAGAAGTCTTATTCCACCAACAACACATAGCGTCTTGAGTGTATGATTATCCTATGATTGAGGATGTTGGTGTCATTAGGCTTTTTTGAGAAGTATGTACATGTCTTGGGGGCTTGGGAGTGATTTTCTAGGGAATAACACCATGCCTTTATCCCTAAATAAATTATTGAGGCATCCAAATCCATAAATTATAATGACTTAAAGAACTATGCATTAACTCATACGAAAATCCATTGTACTATGTATCTAAGGGTTATGGCTTTGGGGCCTCCAACATGGTTAGTGGAGAATAACTGAATCTTCACTCCTAAAGGAATCGTATAGCCATCTAAGGGTAATAAATTATCCTCCACCAACCATACATAACCTAGTAATTGTATAATTGGCTTATGATTGAGGATGGTGTTACCAATAGATGGTTTTAAGTAGTATGTGCATGTATTAAGCCCTTGGGAAAGATGTTCCACAAAAGAAAACCATTCTTCTAGACCTTTGTAAATCATTAAGGAATATAGAACCATTAACAAAACCTAAAAGAACAATTAATTACTTTAGAGTGCTATCTATGGATCTATGTATGTGAGTCTTCTGGTCTTCGGGTATTGGGGATGATCAATGGAGGAGACCTGAATATTGAGCTCTAGAGGATTCTTCTATACATATAGGTATAATAGAATTTCCTCCATTAACAACACGTTATCTCTTGAGGGTGTCATTATCTTATGATTGATTATGCCATTTCCATTACATGGTTTTGAGTAGTATCGACTTGTCTCGGGGCCTTGGGAATGACGTTTCAGGGAAAAAAAGAATGGATTTGTCCCTAAATAAAAGATTGAGGCATATAGAGCAACGAGAAATTCCTAGATAACCATGCATGACCTTGCATGGATATCCATGCCACTTTGTATCCATGTCTTGGGGCCTTGAGGACTTGGACATGGTCAAGGGAGAAGAATTGAACCTTTGGCCCTAAAGGAATATTATATCCATCCAAGGATAAGAAGATCACCTCAATCAACCACGCATGGCCTCTTAAGGGTATCATTATCCCATGATTGAGGATATTAAAATCATTATGTGGTTTTGAAAAGTATGTAGGTGTCGTATGGCCTTGGGAATGACATTCTAGAGAAGAAGACTATGCCTTTTTCCCTAAATAAACCATTTCAGAATCTAGAGCCATGAACAATGCTTCAAATCACCACACATGACTTTGCAAGGGTATCCATTGAGCTTTGTATCTAGGTAATTGGACCTTGATTCCTTAGATATGGTTAATGGAACAAACTTTAACCTTGGGCCTTAAAGAAATATCGTACCCATCAAAGGCTAAGAATGTTTCCTCCACTAGCCACACATGGCCTCCAGAGGGTATCATTAGCCTATGATTAAGGACGAAAAATCCATTAGGTGGTTTTGTGAAATATGTATGTGTCATAATTCCTTGCGAATAGAATTTTAGGGGAATACCATGTCTTTGGACCTAAAGAAATAATTGACGCATCCAAAACCATGAACAATGCCTTAAAGAATTGTGTGTGACTTTGCAAGGGTATACATGGTACTATGTATCCAAGTCTCAGGGAATTGGGGCCTTGGAAATGGTCATGGGAGGAGGCATTAAGCTCAATCCATATATGAATCTTCTAGACATCAAAGGTTATGAAGGTTATCTCAACCAACAAGACATGGCCTTTTGAGGGTATCATCGGATTATGATTGAGTATGTTAGTGCTATGAAGTTCTTTTGAGTAGTATGTACATGTATCGAGTTGATGGGAATACATTTCTAGGGAGGAAGACCATGCTTTTGGACTTAAAGGAATAATTTAGGAATCCAAATCCATCAACAATGCCTCCAAAAGCCACACATGACTTTGTAGGGGTATCCAAGACACTATGTATCTCGGTCTTTTGGCCTCGGGGCCTTTAACATGGTCAAAGAAAGAGACCTGGACATAGGGCCCTAAAGGAAGCTTCAACCCATCCATGGCTAATAAGGTTTCCTCCACCAACCACACATGGCCGCTTAAAGGTGTCATTGTTATGTGATTAGGGATGTTGATTCCATGATATGGTTTTGATAAATGCACACGTGTATTAGGGCATTGGTAATGACATTATATAGAATAATACCATGCCTTTGACCCTAAAGAAACCATTTAGGCATCTAACGCCATTAATAATTCCACATATCACCACATAGGAATTCGTATTGTATCCAAGTCATTGAGACTTAGGGAACTGGACATGGTAAAGGGAGAAGACTTCAACCTCATGCCCTAAATGAATATGTTATCCATCTAAGCATAAGAAGGATATCAAACCAACCACACATGGCCTCTTAAATACCTAGCATTGGCTTATTATTGAGTATGTTAGTACAATTATATGATTTTCAGTAATATATACGTGTGTTAAGGTCTTTGGAATGATATTATAGGGAATAAGGCTATGTGTTTGGCTCTAAATTATATCTCAGGGAATAACCATGAAAAATGTGTAAAAGCATCATGCACAACTTCATAGGGGTATCCATGGCACTATGTATCTAGGTTTTTTAGGTTTTTCTCCTTGGGGTCTTAGACATGGTTAGTAGAGGACATTTGATCTGCAATCCCTAAATGAATCATCTAGCCATCTAAGGCTAAGGAGGTGGTATCCACCAATCACACATGGAAACTTGAGTATATGATTAGCCTATTATTGAAAGATGTCAGTGGCAACAACTTGTTTTGAGTAGTATATAGGTGTCTCGGGTCCCTTGGAATGATGTCCCAAGGAATAATACCTTGTCATAATCCCTAAAGAAATAATTGAGGCATTCAAATCCCAACATTTCCTCAAAGAAACATGTATGACTTTAGAGTGGTATCTATGGTACTATGTATCTAGTTCTTCTGGCCATGGGGCCTTAGACATAGGTATTGGAGGAGACCTAAACCTCAAGCTATTAAGAAATCTTCTAGACATCTAGAACTAAGTAGGTTTCCTCCACCGACCACAAATGGCATATTGAGGGTATCACTAACCTATGATTCAAGATGTTTGTGCCATTAGGTGGCTTGAGAATTACGAAGGTGTCATAGGGACTTGAAAATGGCATTCTAGGGATGAATACCATACCTTTCGATCTAAAAAACCATTGAGGCATCTATCTCTATGCAAAATTCCTCAAAGAACGACGCATGAATTTGTATGGGTATCCATGGTGTTATGTATCTAGGTCATGTGGTCTTAGGGCGTTGGACATGGTAATGGAAGAGACCTACAACCCAAGCCCTAAAGGAATCCTCTAACCATCTAGGGCTAAGAATGTTTCCTCCACCATCAACAGTTAGCTTCTGAAGGTTATAATTGTCTTATGATTGATGACGTTTGTGCCAATAGGTAGCTTTGAGAAATATGTAGGTGTCATAGGGGATTCAGAGTGACTTTCTATGGAATAAGACCATGTATTTGGCCCTAAATAAATGATTGAGGAATCACATGATATTCATTCAATTAGGGGATTTTAAACACTAATAATGGGACTCAAGGTATGTGGAATGGTTAACAAACTAAAGCCTCATTTCCTAAAGGATGCTTCTGATCATCTGCATTCAAGAACAATGAATTTAATTTCCACACATGACCTCTTGATGGATTTATTTTCATTTGAGTGGTGATATAATTTCCAGTAGCACTTTTTGAGCTCTAGGTATTTATCTCGAGTACCTTGACATCATTCGGGTAGGAAACTTGGGCCTTAATCCCTAAATGAATATCATAGGCATCTAATACAATGAATGGCACCTCAATCTAGCACACATGGCCTCTTGTTGGTATATGTATGAAATTAGGTGGTTTTTAGTAGTAGGTATAATTCTTCGTGCCCTAGAGATGATCAAGGGATGAATCCCATGTCTTATATCATAAAGGAATTTTTCAAGCATCTAATTCCTAAATAATGCATTGAAGCTCCACGCTTAACCTCCAACAAAATCCTTTCCCTCTATGTGGGGATGTTAGTTCCTTTAGAACGTTTGCATCATTAGGTATGGATTTTGGGACCTTGACATGTTCAAGGATGGAAACCAAAGCCATGACCACTAAAATAAGATTATATTCATCTAAGGATAAAAGACACCTTGAACCACCACTCATGATCTATAAAGTTTGTCTCTACCCTACGTATCTATGCGGATATCATTGTCATTATGAGGATTAACATTAGACATAGGTTTTAGGGACCTAGACATTCTTAAAAGAGTAAATGTGGGTCTTTTTCCCTAAAGGAATCCTTTAGGTGTCAAAGGATATGAAAAAACACCTTGAAGAGTCACTAATGACCTCCTATGATATATCTATTTTTAAGTGGGGAAATGTGTGCCATTAAGAGTTTTTAAGGACTAGGTGTGGATGTAAGCACCCCAGACATGGCTAGTGGAGAAAACTCAAGACTTGGGTTGAAAAAGAATTTCATAAGAATCCAAGGTCATGATCACTTCCTGAAGGAACCACACTTGACCTTTCAAGGATAACCTTTGTCTTTGGATATGGATCTCCATGCCATTAGCAAGTTATGAGCTCTAGGTAGGGTCCTTGGGGCATTGACATAGAAAAGGGAGGAATCTTAGGGATCATTCCATAAACAAAGATTGGATGCATCTATGACAAATAATGATGTCTCAAACCACAACACACCCAGAACCTTCCCCCAATGGATGGGATCAATCAAAGGAGTTAACGCAAGCCTTAGTTCCTAAAAACATATTAGGATCAAAGGCTGAGAATGACACCTTGAACCACCACATTTAATATCTCAAGGGGATATATGTAGGCCTCCATATGAGCATATTCAAACATAATTAGGAGGTTTTGAAGACCAAGTATAGGTCTTAAGGGAATATATATTATTAGGAGAATAAACCCAAGACTTAGGCCCTATAGGTAACTTTGAGGACTCAAGGATTATGAATAAGTCTGTAGACCACTAGGAACACCTATATAAGGATTATTTATCTTATAGGTGGGGATATATACATTTTTTGGAGGTTTGGAGAACCAAACCTATATCTCAGGACATAGAATTTGTCAAAGAATGAAACATTGGACTTAGGTCCCAAGGGAAGCTTCTAGGGATTGAGGGCCATGATCAAGGCCTCAAACCAAAATAGATCACCTCTACTAAGGATACATGTCCTATAAATGGGAATAGGATCACCATTGGGAGGTTTTAATCTGCATATATAGTCTTGTATCTAGATAAGGTAAATGTAGCAATCCTAGGACATAGTCCCTAAACATACACACATAGGGATAAAGGGTTGGAAAGAAGGTTGCAAACCACCACATATATGATATATTTAGGAGATGTTTTGCTTTCAACTGTGTATATTAAATACATTAATAGGTTTCATATCCATGTATGCATCTCAAAGCCATATACATGATTAGGGAAGGATCTAATTCCTTAATTTATAAAGAAAGCTTATAGGGATCAATGGTCATTAATATTGCCTCAAATTACTAAACATGACCTATAGAAGTGTTCTAGATGCTCTAAGTAGAAATATGAGATCCATTAATGTGAATTGAGAACTAAGTATAACTCTCTACACCTTGGGAATAGATAGGGGAGAAAAAATCATAGGGATTAAAGCCCTTGGGTGACATCTCATACCTCCTCTAAGTGTGGGTATGTGTGGCACTAAGAAGCCATGAATGATGCCTCAAAACACTACAAAAAATATTTTCTCTCTTACTATGTTTATGGGTTCCATCAAGAGGTATTTAACATTGTGGATGGATTTTCAAGCCTATATGGCTTAGTCCAAAAATGAACTTTCTAGGGCTCGAGGGCCATCAACAAGGCCTCAATCACCATATAACATTTTTTTAGAGAATATTTGGTCTTTTAGTAAGTATATAGGGTTTATTAGGAGACATTTGGTAATAGTGTAAATGGTTCATGAATCCTTGATAATTTTTAAGGAGGAAACATTAGCCTTTGGACATAAAGGAATGTTCACTTAAACATCTTAAGCTATTACACATACAACTATTAAGCGTTTTTTTTAAGGTGGTAAAACATATCATAAGTCAACTATCAATTCAAAATGATGACAACACTTACTATTTTACATCCACAAATGTTGACCCAATCACTATCATTCAAAGAAAACCACATCACCTAAAATCAACCACTAGCGGTCCTTAAGAGGTTGGACATTTATTCGTACCATATGTCCTTAGGTCTTAATAGAAAATGAGCTCTTAACCAAATAAAATAATTTTAAGTCCTACTCCAAAACCAATACAAATTTTAAATAAACTAAAACATACATTAATTATATATGATTTTTCTTAAATTTTTAAATCTACAAACTAAGTATTATATATATTATAATGCATAATTATTTTAATATTTGAAAATTAAAATATTCAAACTAAATATGAAACATATTATAATGTCTTTTTTTAATATAATAAAAATTAAAAAATTAAAAAAATTAATACTACAAAATTATCGGAAGCTATCGGAAAGTATCCACCGGCTATCAACTATGACTCTCGGCAATGACAACTAAGTAAAATCAGTATTAGACTAGAATTCCTTTTTATTGATGGCGTTGAGTACCTCTTAGTAGTTGCTCCCCGACCTTAATCATCATCGATTTCTTTTAATTATAATACCAATTCTTCATCCACAAAAACTCCAGTTTGTTAGTAAGTCTGTTGCTATGATGGAGATTTGCACTATAATGTGATGCATGTTAATGAAATGGAACATTGTTCTGCTATTATGGATGCGAAGCTTCCAGGTCAAGGATCTTCCAAGGAATTAATAATATACAGAGAGGGTGAATTCTTTTCAATATTAACTTGTATTCGTTTATGTATCCGTAGAGATTGCTGATTTTGAAATTTTGATTGTTGATTTATTCTTGCAGGTGTTACCATGGGTAGACAAGTGACTTACCATCGGTAGATAAATGACTTGGATGATATCCAAGTATTTTTCTTCGTAGTAATTTGCTACCCTTTCAGATTTTTTTAAAAGGTCAAATGCTTTTTTTTTAATGAGTTTTTTGTTTTGATTTGTTATATTGTTCACTTTTGGATTTCTACATGTTCAAGGAGGACTCCAATCAAAATAACAATGCTTTTTTTTAATGAGTTTTTTTGTTTTGTTTTGTTATATTGTTCACTTTTGGATTTCTACATGTTCAAGGAGGACTCCAATCAAAATAACATAAGATTTTAATATTCATCTTTGGATTTCTACATGTGTAGAAAAATACTTCTTGTATAGAAGGAGGACTCCAATCAAGATAATACAAAATATTTTAACATTCATCTTCATCCCTAGAAGTAAGGGAATAGATTTACCATTTATCTGGCATGCGAGTCATTAAATCATATCATCATCCAAACAACTAATAAGAATTTGGGAGATATATCTTTTGTGAGGCCTTTGATTAAATGATACATTATATATTAACTATATTTGTTAATAGTGAGATATATTCTTGAATTTTGAATATAGTTATTATGGAACAAAGTTTACAATATTATTTCAATGTATCCTTCAATATCACTCTAGTTAAATTTATATAATTCATATTATTACAATATCAATTTCTATTTGAATTGGAAGGATGAATAACATACAACTCTATTTTATCTCTTCACAATAGAAACATTTCAATATTTTAATTTTTAAATAAAATGAGATATGACACATCCTTAAATATGATGTTAATCACAATATGTATTAATTATTTAATAGTGCTTTACAATAGTGTATTAATTAATTATGTATTTTATCTAATTTACAATATTATTCAATACTATTGGATTAAAGTTTTTTCGAAGGAATAACAATTACTTAACAATGACAATAATTACAATATTTTAATCTTCAAAAAAAATATAAGTGTATGAATTCTTAAAGTTGATGTGAACATAACCTTTTATCCAATTGAACCTATAGGGTTCAATGGTTACAACTCAAGATTTATTTAGGCAATGCTAAAAAATATTTTTTTGTGCTCTTTTATGTTGAAATGCTAGTACCCTTATATGTTTTGGGGTGAATTCTGTTTCATTTGATAACAATAATAAGAATCTAAAAAATGACATAATCCTCCTAAATATGGCATGGTTGTGCTATTTTTCTGGCACCATTTATATTTTGTGGTGGTTTGCACTATATACATGTATTTAACTATTAATTTTTATTTTTATTGGGATGATTACTACATATATTAATTTTAATTTTGGTGTTTTGCACCAGAATATTTTAGTCTATGTAAAATTATCTTTGGTGTTTTGCACCACAAAACTTCAATCCACAAAGGATTGGTTTTGGTGGTTTGAACCATACACCATGAAATGCCACTTATTCATTTAACACCAAAACTAACATCATTTACAAACTCTACTTTTACACCATAAATCTTAGCACCATATTTATATCCGGACATTATCTCCACTTTTGCACTACTATTTGAAAATTGAGGATTTTATAAATCATTCATAAATAGTGGTGCTAATATGAAGTTAAAAAGCCATTTTTCCTGTATAGTGTACTAAATTATGATATTATAATACATTTGTGTGGCTGCTTTCTCCAATGTTATTATGGTATCACTCAACATAACTCCGTAAGGGAGTGCTCAGGACTATGAGAGAAAGGAGCATTGTTGTACTATGCATTTAGCATGGTTGTTCTTTGTTGCGTTGAGCATGGAGCTTTTTTATTACTGGAGATCGCTAGGAAAAAAAAGAGTTGGCGGTGAATTGAAGGAAAGCTGCGTGTGTCAACTGTGGAAGGAGCCGCCAGTTTTTTTTATTTTAATTGATTGATTAGGGGTTGTGACCCTCGAGTGAAGCAGTGACTGCATGAGATCTATTAGTTAGAAATCTGCTCACGCGAGAGAGGAAGAAATCTATGTGTATGTTGTGAGATTGCTGTCACTGAACTGTATAAAGTTTTGAATTCGTTGCTTTGAGAACATGAGCTAGACTACACGAAAGTGTGTGGTTGATGCATCTAGGAGGCTTGACCCCTGGTCGATTGGTTCCAAAAGGAATTATGTGTCATCGTCGATATGTTCTTTGTTGTTGAAGTGAGCACCACTCGTGTTGTTGTTATTACCTTGTTGATCTGATTGTTGGAGAATCACTGCACTGAGATGGCCACCCTCAGGAACATGCAAATTTTGAGTTCCTAGAGTACGTGCGATCTGGTAAAAATAGTTGTGTGTGTCACCTAGTTGCGCTAAGTCTGGGGCTGAGGAGTTGCCAAAAGTAGGACTCACTGTGGAGAAAATTGGAGTCCTGTTCAAAGTGATGGGCATCTATTTGTTGGATTGTTGATAAAGTGTTGTGTAGCTGCCGTATAGAGGAGAGAGACGCGATCTATCTGTTGTGCTAATGCATTTTCTGTTGGATGCCTCACATCTGGCCTCAAAACTGTTCTCATTTCTTTTTGTGGAGCATTGATATGATCTGCTAAAGCATGTTACATCTGCGGCCTTACTCTGATTGGATGTAGTTTGACAGATTTATTAAATGTTTCAAGAAGTATGACTTTATATCAACTTTCTGGCATAGCTGCAATTCTTCTTTCTTAACAATTTGCTAGCCCACCTGCCGCTGGAGGTGGATCTCTTTTTTGCATTTTGTGACTTCCTCGTTGTGTTGCAATTGACATGGGGACTCCTCGTTGTGAGCTGGAAAATTTGTTAAGTGCAGGGGTGTAGCAGTGGAAAATCCGGACCTCCAAATCCTCACACTGCTACACGGTGATAGCAAGAATGTGGTCGTTTTCTAGTACTTTTAATTCTTGGATGCTTGCTTAGTCCAATTGTGTGATGTTTGGGTAGTTCAATTGTGTGGGATTTTGCTAAAGATATGAAAGTCTTGGTTTGCAATTAATTGATGAGATAATTTTATTGAGTCTTTAGTAAAGCATTTAAAATGATTGTTGTACTTTAAATATCATTATGTAATGCAAGGGTGTATGTTCACTTGTACCCAATACCCTAAAAGTGTTTATGTCCAAGTTATAAAGGTTACTAATTGGCAAGCTGGTTTCTCAAGGTGTTGTAAAAAGTGCTCTATATGTTCAATCATACATGTTTTGGTGCGGAATCACACAGTGTTATTTCTCTTATACATAGAGAGGATGTGACATCAAGTTGTGCAATGAATCACTTGGGTAGCTACAAGGGTGGTAGGTGTATTCGTGTGGTAGTTTGATGTGATTAAACAGAAAGTTGAGATGGAAGATTCTCATAATATGAAGGACCAAGTTTTATTTAACATTGATGAGCCATGTAGCTGAAAAGTATTCCTACAGAACTGGCAGTTAAAGCTGATGAAAACCCATGTCTTCTTGTAGATGGTTTTCTTTTTATATGGGCATCAATAATATATTTTATGTAGAGAAAGCTACAGAAAAAGTTTAAAGTGATGAAATCTTCTTGGAAACCAAGCCTACTCTACAAGCAAATTGAACATAAACATTAAAGAAGGAAGGGTGTTAGAGATCATATTATATATTTTGATGATGTGTTGGATATGAGAGAGATAATGTTTGGTGTGCACTTGAGATGTTCATCAATCTCTTCTATCTATGATAACAACTCTCTCAACTTAACTAAATTATCATCATATACTAAATTATGTTATTGTGATAGATTTGTGTTCGTGTATTACAATAGCTCGTCTGTCCAATTTTTTCACAATAAATATTAAATCCAATATCCGTTAAATACGATATCCACTAATGACACAATAGATCGAATATAACCATACATGGATGTACTTAAAGGAAACGAATGACAGTTTAGAATTAGAGTGGAATCATAATTACCGCATTTCCTTTAGTCAAATATATGTTCCATACAAAATTATATCAATAAAATATACGATCTTAAAAAAAAATCATCTTATTTTTTTAATTAATGTCAAAAGATTATATTTATAAAAGCAGGGACAAAATATGGTGCAGTAGACGAAGACAAAATGTAATCATTAACGGTTGTCAAGCACCATAATAAGGTTGAGGTTTAGGTGATGTAATGTAACTTTTACAAATTTAACATGTGTAAGAAAAATTGGCTGTTTTAGAAATTGGTTCGCTATTATGCATTTTGCACAAGTTAAATGTTCTATAAATTGAAATGTACATTATTAAATTTCAATCGTAATAATATAATATAACGGTGTAAATCTTAATCTATAGTATTTATTAATTTACTATATATTAACAAATTTAAGTTTTCTATGAGATATGGAGTTGGATTGGATATCCCTAAAGTCCTTTAAGGATAATGGCTAAAATTGATATTTTGATTCATACAAGGGGATCTTGAGTATAAGCATGATTTTCTTTTCTTTTCAATTGATTAAGTGGGCCATCCTTAAAAATATGTACGTTCTGTCTATCCAACAAACCAACAGCGAAGTCAATGCTGTTGACCCGTTGGATGAGTATAAGCATGATTTTGTTTTTAATTGATTCAGTGGGCCATCCTTAAAAACATGTGCGTTCTGTCTATCCAACAAACCAACAACGAAGTCAATGCTGTTGACCCATTGGATGGACAGAACGTACATGTTTTTTAAGCTCACGCAATTAAGTATTGGTCGTCCTCGAAATTAAGAAAATGACTAACAACCTAAGAGTCATAGTTATTGGGTAGAAATGGAAGTGGCTACTTACTTTATTTGTGGCATGGTTTTTATTCAATCATTTCGATATAATTATTAGCAATTAATCTAGCGACTCTTCATGTGAGATAATGCTTTTCCATGTTTGAATAAAGGAAAAAAAATAAACAAATTAAAATAAATTAATCTAAATAATGTTGATATTTTGAGTTAAATAAAAAAATTTAGTATTTATATTAAAAAGTTATAGATTTTATCAATAATTTAGAGCTTTTAATTGATGGAAATACATATTAATAAAAAAAACGGGTTAATAGATTTGATGCAATAATTATTTGTACTATGAAATTAGAACTCTAAACTAAGAACAAGAACTTTAGTCATACAAATGATGGTTTTTGCATTAAAAACACCTCCTAAATATAAAAGTGTTGATACTAGTATACATGTTTTTTTGGCCTAAACATCTCATACCATTGTTTACAAAATCTTTAAAATCAACCCCTAAATTGGAAAAAAAAAATTATCCAAGAGATAAATTACAACTTTTTTGAAACTTGCATAATAAACAAACAAAAATATTTCATAAACAATTTCACCGCTTTAACCATGTAAAATCAAATAAATTATGATGTGATTCATAATGAAATCATATATTAGACCATACAAGAACAAATGATTCATATAAATATTCAAAATATCCTTTGGAGTTTCAATTACAAATATCACACTAATAAAAAACATCTAAAATGTTTCATTTAAATTATTCATATTCATCCATGGATTCTGACACCCCATCAGAATCTACATTTTCTACAGATGAAGGACTGGATGAAGATGTAGATGACCAATATTCTTATCTATTATTAATGGGTGCACCATCTGAGTCTACATCTATACCCATCATTTAATATGTCATATTCCTTCTGGATTTACGACTTGGTTTAGCAGACTCCCATCTTGCAACTTCTTCTTTTGGAAGAAACTTCTTGAAAATATCTATAGTCTTGGAGTAAAGAGTGTCTTTATTTGTAAACTTGAAATCATAAACAAGTATACCAAATTCCTCTAATTTCAAGATGTCAATGCGACGACAGTTTATTTTTTGACCCTTTCTTTTTCTCTTTCCGCAAACCATTTTTTCAACCATCATCTATGCCTTATACACACCATCAAATGGGTGTGTATCTGTTGCATACCAATATACTTCTATTGATACTACTTCTTCATTTCTTTTATTGACCTTCATAACTTTTGCAATCTAGAATGGATAATCACGCACATTATCTGTAGCCAAAATTGCAATCATGCAACCCTCCTTGATATCTTGTATTGAGCCCCTTTAAAGTTGTTCCATCTCTCGATGCTTTTCAAATGATCTTCTACAGCCAATATACATTTCTCTTTCCTCCACTTAGAAAAATCAAAACCTCAAGGTTCAACATTTTTTTCTCATTTTCATTTGATACTCCTTGTGGCAAAGGAAATGGAGACTTCAAATATATATCTCCATTTGTAGAGTTTGAAATTATGTCACTCTGCTCCATGAAAAAGGACTCCCACAAAACATAATCAGTAACATCAAAGTACTCATATGTATCTTCAATAGACTTTTTTATTTCTTCCAAACATTGAGAAGAATCAACATCTCTACTATGTCGCTTTGCATTATGAATATCTACATATCATTCCAATAACAAAAAAATTGAAGCATGCATTTGACAATTTGGGATGAATTTGAGAAATGTCAAACCTAATGAAGGCCCCCATTATGTGTCAGTTGAGTACTTTCCCCGCAATAGTGTTTTTCCATCAATTTTTTTATACCAAATTGATGATGAAAGCTAATGTAATTAAGTTTTTGAATGCCTTTCTTCACCATGCGATCCAAAAAAAATCTTCGCATGTTAACAATTTCTTCCCATTTTTGTACAACAAACTCTAGATGATGTGTTTTCCTTATAGTTTCAATCAATGATGATAGGATCCCAAATTTCTTCCTCCTTCATGTCGTTGCAAAATGGCTGAACATTTGATCAATATGGTCTTGCATATGACCAAAAAGAAGGAAACCAACTTTTACTTTTTCAAAAATTCCCAATTCAACAAGCATGTTTAGATAAGCAAACACGGCCCTATTTTTGTTTTCTCGACTTGTGGTGTTCAATTGTAGATATAGAACTTTAGGAAGATCACCAAGACACTGAGAAAGAATATGATGAATTATGGTGATGGTCAAATTTGCATCATTGTGTATATTTGGTGCTCTAAAGTAAACCCTTGGAAACATTTCACCATTAAAAAACATACACCTAACCAAGTGAAACTGAATAAGATTTTCCTCCTTCAAATTCTTTGGCACACAGAAAAAAATGTGGGAAGTTTTTTTTTCTGATCCATTCGATCATTTATGAAACCCATATACTTATGTGGAGAATCATAACACTTCTTTCGATGTTTGTACAAATTTTTTCATTCTTTTGATTGTGGATTGTGATATTCTTGCAGTGCATTGATTATTAAATCTACAAATAAGATAAAAAATTATTGATAACTAGTTTTCATAACTAACATTTATCTAAAAAATAAACATTTTTGTAAACATACATCTTTCTATCCCTTGTTTCTTTAAGAGAAGGACATGTACTGTCGATCCCCATGCTTGACCTCTTTGGAATGTGAATGTTGTTGAACTTTGTTTTCCATACTCTTGTGAAATACGCATATATGATGAAGTTTCCATTTCTTTGACCACCTTGAACATAATCCTTGTATAAGTTGTAGACTTCCTACCTTGTGGAATTATCTGGAATGTTTTTTTTTCTCTCTTTGGAATAATCTCTCCATGCTTGGAAAACAAGTCATGCATCCATGATATTTCAATGTTTGTTGATGGTCCAATGATTCGTCCCTCATAATCGTTAGAATAAAATGTACGATCCTTTTATAGTCTTGTTTGGATTCTTGATAATCAAAGATTACCAATTGAGTAAATCATTTTGAATGCATTTCTACAAAGAAGAACATTTCCAACGAGTTAATCATAACATGTCCTTGTAGAAATCATAAACCCCACTAAATATGAATTTTGCATACATCTGTTCATTCTTAAATATATGTTCCTTTTATCCAAGGCATAATCATAGCCTATATCTTTCAAACAAATGTTGTGGAAACACTCACTCGAAATCAAATGAGTAATGGAAATTAGACTTGTGAGAAATTATTTCCTAGACCTTTTATAACTGGACTGGTTTCAATTGACATAAAATGGCCTAGTCCTACACTTCATCCTTCTCATTTTTGGATTATGTACCTGCATTTCTTGGACCATTATGTCTACAACAACAACCTCATTAGAATGAATGCTTTAATTATGAGGAATATGACCACTATCATTGAAAATATGATCATGAAATTTGGTATGAAAATGATTGTCATGATCAATAATAATTTGATCACTTGCAGATAGATCAATGTGACCATCAACACTATTGGTGCCACTACATTCTTTATTGAAAGAGAAATCTTGAGATTCACCATTGACATCATTGGTGCATTTAACATCCTTACTTGGAGGATAATCATTGTCTTCATCACTGGTCGCTTAATCCTCAACATAATCATCATTGGTTCCATTGAAATCCTTGTTTGGAGGAAAATCATTATCAGTCCCATTGAAATCTTCACTTGGAGGAAAGTCATCATCGGTGCAATTGAAATCCTCACTTTGAGGAAAGTCATCATCGGTGCCAAGAAAATACTCGCTTGGATTAAAATCATCATCAATTCCGTTTACACCCTTGCATGGAGGTAACTCATCATCAGTGTCATTGAAATCCTTATTTGGAGGAAAATCATCATCAGTACCATTAACATCCTCTCTTGGCGGTAACTCATCATTGGTTCCATAGATATTCTCGCTTAGAGAAAACTCATCATTAGTGCCATTTAAATCCTCACTTGGAGGAAAATCATCTTCACCATTATTGATGTCTTTGTCCTCACCGGAATCATCATCTGTCCCATTAAAATCCTCACTTGGAGGAAAACCACCATTAGTCCCATTAAGATTCACACTCAAAATAAAATCATCATTCATCCCATTAAAATACTTGCAGCTAGGACGAGAATTATCATTGGTCCCATTAAGATACTTGCTTGAAGGAAAATAATTATTCATCCTGTTAGAAACCTTTCTATGAAGAAATCCATCATCATTATTGGTGCATGCAGACTCAACAAAATCATCATTATTCCCATCAAAATCCTTGCTTTGAGGACAATCATCATTGGTTCCTTGAAAATCCTTGCTTGGAGAAAAATTGACATCATCTTACTTACTATATTTAGGATTCCTAATTAAAGGAATATATGCATCATCATCATCATCACCATCACATTCTTTCCCTTCATTACTAATGTCTTGAAAATATTCAGAATTAGGAAGTTCTTGAACAACATGTTTGATTACATTGCTTGCACTACGAGTATCTTAGCAAGATGAACAATACAAATATTCATTGACATTGAAATTTAATTCATATGAGTCCATGAATTATCAGTAAAAGATATAATTATAGATTAATTATCACTAAAAGATAGAATTATAGAAAATTATTAATAAATAAGACAATGAACTTTTACCATAGTTCTCACCAAAAAGTAGAATGGTGCAAATGTCAAAAAACCATCTTATAACTATGAGAATGAAATTTCCCCTGCAAAGACTTCCCTCCAAAATTTTACCTCCAAAAATTCCCTCCAATTTTCTTTTCAAAAATTTCCCTCCAAATTTTCCAACCAAAATTAAAGCGCACGTTCAAGCACATTCATAAAGCTAGTAAAAAACAAACAAATTTATGATATTAAAAATTTGAACTAATGTATTAACTAATTACATATTACTATCTCCAGACATAAAACTAATGAAATTTTGTGTAAAATATGTTATATGCAATTTGTAATAAAGTAATGGTTATTTACTGTTAACACAAACAAATGTTCATCTAGATCTCTATGTTCCAATCCATAATTATACATCATTATCCCACCATTATTTCCTACATTTTGACCTTCACAACTAAAATATCACCAAATATTTTCCAAAAGATTATTATTCCCCCCCCCCCCCCCCCCTAAATACAGGGAAGTTGAGAATTTATTGTGATTTATCCCAAATCTCTCCAAAAAGGACAAAAAAAACCTAAAATGAGAATGGGTTATAAACCATAGATAAGTACCATGCACAATAAAATACCATCGGTCATAAAACCTTGGATCATCCTATAAATACATAGTGAAGGTCTCCCCACAAAGATTACATGGCATTACTTTTCGCCAAATTATTCTAATATTTTGCCATATCATTCCCACGGTGTATGTTGATCTTGCTCTATACCCACTTGGATCCATTTCCCCTATTTTTACAACCACTAGTGGAGATGACTGGAGAACCATAAAGTGGATTCGGTGGACCATTTCCTCAAATGGCTACAGTGGCCCATGTTACTAAAAGGTATGCTTGTTATTATTTTTTCATTAGTTAGATAAAATATTAAAAAAATCATAAAAAATATTGTTGTTATTGTTATTGATTATTGTTTCAAATCGAGGTTGAGAAATACCTCACATAATGAATCGACCCTATGATTTGGTTGATATATGGTAGTTGTTTTTATACGTAGTAGGGGAGAAATCCCCACTATAGTTTTGTCGACTCCACTCGGTCGATCCCTTCAGATATTTGTTTTTGTAGGTGTTTCTACTAGTTTGTTATACTTAGGTACCTTCATCCATCAAAGATATGACACCCTCGTGGTAGATTCAAGCTAGTTTTTCCTTAGTGCATGCCCCCTGATGCAACCCGACATCCCCTTTTGAAAAAATCCTCACTTACGTTCGGATCGCACTTATTCGGAAGAAAGCTATGACCGGGTTGCACTTTTTTCCTCGATAAGTGTGACCTAGGTCGTGCCTTCTACCCCGATAAGTGTGATCTGGACCAAAACTCCAGATCGAACTTGTCCAGGATCCTAGAGTGACCCTAGTCCCTACTGTGACCCCGTTTTGTGTGACCTGGCGTGCATAAACCCATGTTTTATGTGACATGATCCTTTCTACTAATTTTCTGTCCTGATCACGACTGTTTTACAGTTTAGTGCGACCCAGATCACACCTATTTTGTCGACAAGTGCGACATGTATTTTTTCTATCCTTTTTGGTGTTTGATATTCCTTTTCCAAACCCCTTGTCTATATTCTACGCCTTTGCGACCAAGTTTTATCCATATCTGATCCATGACAACCCCCTGGTTTGTTTTGTGGTCATATTTGCCTTGTATGTGAGCCCCTTTAGTCGATATTCGTAGTTGAGACCCCCTATGTGTTTCCTATAACCTGATCAGTTCCTTATGCACTCATTTACTTGAAGTTGTGTACATTCTATTTTTTAGAAGAATGACTTATTTTGCATGATATTTACTGTTATTTATTTGCATTTGCACCTCGATCATGAGGTTGTTGGGTTTTATACATTACACATCACTTGTGTACGCATCTCACACCCTAAAGTAAAATGGTTGGTTCATGACCCCAAGCTAGCCTAACAATTAACTTAACACAACCAACATTGTAACCTCATTTGAGGACCAAAAATTCTTGTAGTCAAGTTAGGAAATTGGGGATAGGCATCCAAATATCACCCCTTTGTCACTTACATTTGAGACATAGTTGTTGTCAATTAGGGTACCAAAATCTTCTAGTACTTTTTGACACGATCACGACCGGTCTATCAGAGGTCCCCTCACTCTGCACGAGTAAGCCACAACAAAGGGGTTCTAGAATTCATGGTGGAATACTGCACTCCATTCTGTACCAAAGGATAACCCTTCATATTGATCCTCATGCATGCCAGAGTATACAAGTGTCGAGGACCAAAGGGTTGAAGTGCCAGGAAACCACTCCGGACATGTCATGATCAAGATAGCCTAGTTTTCATTCTATATAGGGCTCTTGTATCCAAGATTCCTCTCGGTAGTGGGATACTCTTAGCCTATTGTTCTTCCATTTCTTATTGGGTGAATGGGATTTCATCACACTGTAAAGAATACAATTTGTAAGGGGATTCCATCTTGTAGGTAGGAGTTTTATTTCAATTATACCCATAGGATAGTGCACCATTTTCTCTCTAGGTAGTGCATCTTGTTGTCTTTTTGGAAACCTTGTTGTAGACTCACCTGTTGTAACATGCTATTGCAGTTCAGTTTTAGAGCTTGATTTTTGGCCTGTGAGCCACCATTTGTTCGCTCTCCTTTCGCACACTCAGTTTTAACTAGTTTTTGAGCCCGTGTTTGACACTCTTACACCTACATTCATTACATAGCACACTATGATCATGTCATCATTGGTCCTCCACGCTACTCACATAGACTTAGGGGTTTAGTTCAATTCCTTGAACTGTCACCGTCATATCCCTATTTGATTCCATTCACCATCTTCATAGCGATAGACTACCTCTGATTATGATTTGGATTCCTATGAATCCAATCCTACCTTGTTCACTGCCCCATCTATCCCCATGGTTGGTGCATCTCCTAACCCCTTTTAGGGGAGGCAGTTAATAGTGGTATTATCTCTGTTCCACCCATCATTCCTGGTATCCCCTCTACTGGACCTACAGGTTCTAGTCCTAGTGGGCCCCTTTACACTGCACACACTACTACTAGTTCGCTATCCACTAGTGGTGGCCCCGCTCTAGCCGCCATGGTTCCTACCATACCACCATTCATGCATGGGGGAATTGGCCCTTCTGCTTTCATTTTGGCTATTCCTACCATCCCATTGACTACTCCTATTGTTGTAAGTTGGCATTACCCACCCCCATTCACCCACAAGAACTACATTCTCATTGGCACTAACACCATTGTTGGCTCTTCCCAATACAATATTAGTTCTTGTCTACCATTCATGGCTAGTCTCAACCTTCCTGATTTGGCATGTTTTACAAATGACCCCATTCGTTAGAACCCATTATTGCCTCCCATGAGTTGGATTGGATATCCCTAAAGTCCTTTAAGGATAATGGATAAAATTGATATTTTGATCCATATAAGGGGATCTTGAGTATAAGCATGATTTTGTTTTTAATTGATTAAGTGTTGGTCGTCCTTGAAATTAAGAAAATGGCTGACGACCTAAGAGTCATAATTATTGGGTAGAAATGGAAGTGGCTCCTTACTTTATTTGTGGCATGGTTTTTATTCAAGCATTTCCAATTAATTATTAGTAATTAATCTAGCCACTCTTCATGTGAGATAATGCTTTTTCATGTTTGAATAAAGGAAAAAAATAAACAAATTAAAATAAATTAATCTAAATAATGTTGATATTTTGAGTTATCAAAATTTTTAGTATTTATATTAAAAAGTTATAGATTTTATCAATAATTTATAGCTTTTAATTGATGGAAATACATAATAATAATAATAAATGGGTTAATAGATTTGATGCAATAAGTATTTGTACTATGAAACCAGAACTCTAAACTAAGAACAACAACTTTAGTCATACAAATGATGGTTTTTGCATTAAAAACACCTCCTAAATATAAAAGTGTTGATACTAGCATACATGTTTTTTGGCCTAAACATCTCATACCGTTGTTTACAAAATCTTTAAAATCAACCCCTAAATTGGAAAAAAATAATTATCCAAGAGATAAATTACAACTTTTTTGAAACTTGCATAATAAACAAACAAAAATATTTCATAAACAATTTCACCACTCTAACCATATAAAATCAAATAAATTATGATGTGATTCATAATGAAATCATATATTAGACCATACAAGAACAAATGATTCATATAAATATTCAAAATCTCCTTCAAAGTTTCAATTACAAATATCACACTAATAAAAAACATCTAAAATGTTTCATTTAAATTATTCAAATTCATCCATGGATTCTGACACCCCATCATAATCTACATTTTCTACAAATGAAGGACTAGATGAAGATGTATATGACCAATATTCTTATCTATTATTAATGGGTGCACCATCTGAGTCTACATCTATGCCCATCATTTAATATGTCATATTCCTTCTGGATCTATGACTTGGTTTAGCAGATTCCCATCTTGCAACTTCTTCTTTTGGAAGCAACTTCTTAAAAATCTCTTGGAGCAAAGAGTGTCTTTATTTTTCAACTTGAAATCATAAACAAGTGTACCAAATCCCTTTAATTTCAAGATGTCAATGCAATGACGGTTTATATTTTTACCCTTTCTTTCTTTCTTTCTACAAACCATTTTTTCAACCATCATCTATGCCTTATATACACCATCAAATGGGTGTGTATCTGTTGCATACCAATGTACTTCTATTAATACTACTTCTTCATTTCTTTTATTGACCTTCATAAATTTTGCAATCCAGAATGGATAATCATGTGCATTATCTGTAGCCAAAACTGCAATCATGCAACCCTCCTCGATATCTTGTATTGAGCCCCTGTAAAGGTATTCCATCTCTCAATGCTTTTCAAATGATATTCTACAGCTAATATACATTTCTCTTTCTTCTACTTAGAAAAATCAACACCTCAAGGTTCAACATTTGTTTTCTCATTTCCATTTGATACTCCTTGTGGCGAAGTAAATGGAGACTTCAAATATATATCTCCATTTGTAGATTTTAAAATTATGTCACTCTGCTCCATGAAAAAGGACTCCCACAAAACATAATTAGTAACATCAAAGTACTCATATGTATCTTCGACAGACTTTTTTATTTCTTCCAAGCATTGAGAAGAATCAACATCTCTACTATGTCGCCTTGCATTATGAATATCTACATATGATTCCAATAACAAAAAAATTGAAGCATGCATTTGACAATTTGGGATGAATTTGAGAAATGCCAAATCTAATGAAGGCCCCCATTATGTGTTAGTTGAGTAATTCTTTCCCTACAATAGTGTTTGTCCATCAATATTTTTTATGGGCAATCGCATGAAGTTGGTTCCACTTTTTGGTGCCACTTAGGAAATCAGAAACGCACTTTCGAAGTGCAAATCAAGAACACATATGCATTATTGATGGTACGTTCGGAATAACCCGAGCCCAAACACAAGGCTAAGGTTCATGGAAATGTATCGCATATGCGTGTTGTAATGTTAAATATCGCATATGCGATATGCAACATTTACAAAACGCATATGCGATATATCGCAAGTGTGATATGCAACATTTACAAAACGCATATGCGATATATCACACTTGCGATATATCACATATGCATTTTTTATTGTCTTGATTATGACTTATATGATACTAAATTTTATTTGCTAAGAAGTATGGGAAAATTGTTTCTTCCTTAACAACCCTACTAAGAAAATAATGCCTTCGTATGAACTAAGTGTGTTGAGAGATATTTTTTACTCTTAAAGGATTCCATGTGTACAAATTCCTAAATTTTACACAAGTATATTTTTTGAGAATGCGATACTTTGGGAAAAGGAATATAACATATTTTAACGAAAGGACATCCCCTTCTCTTCACTAACAAATAATTCGGTAATAATAATTTGAAAAAGAATACATATGACAAAGAGATGTTGGCCATCATTAAATCTATTAATTCTCAATGTTCATAAATGATTAAGTATTTTTTCTATATAAATATTTATGATCATTGTTTGAAGTGTTTCTTGTAGGAATAATCATTCCCAGAGGAATACAATGGGTTACTAAGATGCTTGGTATGATTATTGTATCATGTATAGAAAATGTAAAGAGAATGTAGTAGTAGATTTTTTATATGAAAAAAGAAGGAGATAGATTCCTATACCATCCCATGATTATTGAATAAACTTCCTATGTCAACTACATAAAAAAAATTTATTTGGGAAACTACTTCTTCCACGCCGATTATTCTTTGGGCATGCAGTCACATTGTTCTAATAGTTTACCCATGATCGAAATGAGAAATGGAAAAATATGGTATGCTTTCCCTTTCACTTGAATTATTAACTTCGAGATACTAGTGAATGTGTGTGCTTTGGTCACACACATCAATACTCGATACTCATGACAATATGGTCGATTGGATTGCAAATTCCACCTAAGAATTGAAAGGATGAATTGGAGTGTAAACTTCAACAAATGAATTGAGGACCAATGACATGCTCGTTCAATGCGTCCAAAACATTCCAAAACAATCTAATAAACGTAAATAATCAATTTGGTTGCATAATACGTTGAAGCGCTAAGGAAAATTCTGCTATAATAAACGTAAATAATCAATTTGGTTACATAATACGTTGAAGAGCTAAGGAAAATTCTACTAACCCATAATTCAAAAATTAGTTCTAGGATGTTAAATAAGTATGGGAAGAAACAATTTTCCCATACTTCTTAACAAATAAAATTTAGTATCATATTAGTCATAATCAAGACAATACTCATGGATTTTCAATTAGTATATCCTAAAAAAGTTCCCTTTTTAAATGGAGTATATTATGTACCATGGAGCATAAGAATAGAGGCATATATGCAAGTTTTTTATCTTGACATTTGGAGTGTAGTTGATAATGGATACACAAATCCAAAGAATCAACCAAAAGGTTCAATAACAAATAATCTACACAAAAACAATCCAAAGAAAATGAATGCAATTTTGAATGGCCTATCATATTGTGAGAAGAACAAAATGGGACAATGGAATTAAACTACATAGCTATGGGAGAATATATACTATCTTTATTCAAAAGAAACTCTCTCAATAAAATGAGGTACAACCCAAAACAAATGATGAAGCCATTGAGAGAAAAGGTAAAGTCTCCAAAGATAAAGAAGACTTTGAAACCAAAGAATAAGTATATCTAGAGGAAGAAATTATTAGTTCTCTATGTGAACTAAGGAAAGATGAAAGAGAAAACTAATCATTAATGGAGCAATTGCAAAAGTGCCAATTTCAAAAATTGACCAATTTCAAAAATAATACACTAAAATCAACACAAATGCCTTTAAAATCCCTAATTGAAATGAATACACCATCATTGAATGGAAGCATAATCATCCAAAGTATGATAGAAGCAAGCACAAGAGGGATGCACTTCCCATGAGACAACATACACTTAGTTAAAAAAAAGATTAGTTCCTTACTTTTCAATATCGCAAGTGCGATATATCACACATACGATATTCAAAAGAAAAAATAAAAATAAAAAAGATGCCCTAGGCCCCTCAAATCTCATTTTTACAGGATCGAGACAACGAAAAACCGCAGGAGCAAAATAGCGCAAGTGCGATTTGCGTTTTACCTTTTCGAGGTCGAGGTCGAGGTCGAGTTTGAGGTGGATTGCTCTAATGGCAGGTAAATGCTAGTTCAATCCTTTTCATTTAGCCTTCCATTCTTTAATTTTTTTCATAATTTCATTGTTTTTACAATTATTTTGAACAAATTTAAAAAAATAATTGAATGTGAATAATCAAATAATGATTCTAAGTAAAATAACTTGCATTTTTTTGTTTAAATCTTAACAGAAAACACAAATGAACAACAGAATGTGGAAAACCCACCCTCTAATAACCCACAACAACCTAACCCACAACCAAACCCAAACCTAGAGGGGGAACAAGATAGAAACACACAGATTATTGCACGCTTGGCATCATTGAGGCACCTTACCTCATCTATTAGAGGGGGGGGGGTCATTTTAGAGATTATTTAGCCGATGCCTTGGACACAATAACAAACACAATTTTCGATGCCCAAGGAGCTCTATACAACATTACCTCATAAAGAGAATCTAGGAGGCAATACTACTCCGATGGATTGACTCATAAAGACATCAAAGCCCTTAAAATTACAAAAGACAAGTTATTTTCATTATTCTGGGACCCTAGCAACGGATTGGTTCCACCCACCAATCGAGCACACATTTCCATAGACTGGTGCATTGAACAAAATATAAAGGCTAATTGGATGGATCGTTGGTATATGGTCTTCGATGAAGACCCCCATGAGGATAGGGACATCCCATTTTCTTTCCTTAGGAATTTGTATGCATAATTCATCCTAAGGAAACATGTTAACTACTTCGATCTCTTAGGAAACCAGGGTGTTGGTCATGGGATGCCCTAATATAGGGAAGGAGCCAGGACAGATCCCAATCGTGTGCCATGCCCACCACGCACACCAAAACCCCCTCGAGTATATCTTCCTGCAAGTCCTGTCATTAAGTATACACAGGAGGCATTATTTGACATGGCAGAGACATTGCTTGAGCATGGGACTGATGTCCAAGGCAATGTAGACCAAGGGGAGGGCACTTCTATGGCAGGCCCATCTACAGATCATAGAGGAGATGCAGAGTCTTCAGAGCATCGTGTTACTCCACACCCTTTCACATCGTGTGGAGGCATATGCTATGGCCATGCTTCCAACTTCCAAGATGATGTATTACTTCGCTTTGTAAGTAAAACTCATTATTTTACTATTATATTTTGTTTCATGTCAAAATCTTCAATTGTTTCGCACTTTATTTCTATTTAATTATCTAGCAATTTATGTGAACAAATATGCAGCTGGTGTCCCATGGCACACCACAGTCACATAGTTCGTCGATCAATGTTGAGAACATTGATGCGGCTATCAATATTGCTTATGGGTTTGGTTCTTCACCAATAGGGGTAACAAATATACTTGTTAAATTGTCAACTTTATTTATATATTTATAGTATATATTGTAATGTATTCAATATGTATCGTAATTTTGATACTTGACATGTTTTATGTAGGTTGCCCAGGAAGAGTATATTGTCTCGCAGCCTATTCCCTCTCATGCAAAGGTAGATTCACAGACACAGGTATTATTTGAAATATGATTTTAATTATATATATTATTTTAATTATGTTTCTCTTTGTTTGGAAAAATTATTTTGTAACTTACATATCGCTTTGACATATGTTACTTTATGTAGGAACCTGTTGTGATAGTGGTGCTTAAAGAGCACCAAAGCGAGGTTGTTGTCAACCCACCTCTTCCCCCCAAAAAGATATGTATGTTTCTCTTTCTTTGGTAGTTCATCATTTTCCTTTCAGGTAGTATATATGTCTCTGATTCATTATTTTATATGAAATTGACATATATATATGCTACTTTATATGCAGGCCTCTAGTGAGGCACCGGTGCGTGAAGAGCACCAAACCGGTGGCCCACCTTTGACGAGCCAGCAGGTATGTTTATGGAGATCACTTTATTTGTACATTTTTGTACATATCTTGATCAAGTAACATTCAATATGTATCCTAATTTTGATATGTAACATGTTTTATGTAGGTTGCCCATGCTGAGTATATTGTCTCGCAGCCTATTCCCTCTCATGCAGAGGTAGATTCGTAGACACATGTATTATTTGAAATATGATTTTAATTATATATTATTTTAATTATGTTTCGCTTTGTTTGGAAAAATCATTTTGTAACTTACATGTCGCTTTGACATATGTTACTTTATGTAGGAACCTATTGTGACAGTGGTGCTTCAAGAGCACCAAAGCGAGGTTGTTGTCAACCCACCTCTTCCCCACAAACTGGTACATGTACATGTTTCACTTTCTTTGGTAGTTCATCATTTTCCTTCCAAATCATATATATGTCTCTGATTCACTATTTTATATGAAATTGACATATATATATAT
>LPNX010859527.1:100073-106126 GCA_001517045.1 Pseudotsuga menziesii | reverse complement strand
CTCATGTCTTTGTAGTTGACTCTCCTAACTTGCATGATTGCTCACCAAACCCTAGTTGGACATCTATGACCTTGTCTTGACCCTAGTTGGAGCATGCAACTATTGGTGATCATGTGTTTGTAGTTCACTCTCCTAACTTGCATGATTATGCACCAAACCCTAGTTGGACATCTCATACCTCGTCTTGACCCTAATTGGAGCATGCACAACTTGGTGACTCATGAAAGCCTAGTTGGTGCATGCAAGTATTGGTGATCATGTGTTTCTAGTTCACTCTCCTTACTTGCATGATTGCACACCAAACCCTTGTTGGACATCTCATAGCTTGTCTTGACCCTAATTGGAGCATGCACAACTTGGTGACTCATGAAACCCTAGTTGGTGCATGCAAGTATTGGTTATCTCATGTGTTTGTAGTCACACTCTCCTAACTTGCATGATTGCTCACCAAACCCTAGTTGGACATCTCATACCTTGTCTTGACCCTAGTTGGAGCATGCCACAATAATGTTTAGTTCCCAATAACATGCTGAAAATAAATGTACTAAAGAGTAGCAATATTTGGTCCAATTAGGTCTTGTTTAACATCCAATTTATAGTGAGATCCTAGTCAACAAAAACCTAGAGAGTTTTTACACCACCATTGAAAGCACATTTTATCAAGACAATTGAGGCCATTAATTATCCAAAGTTGTGTGTTCCAATGCCAGCTCCAACTTTATACTTACTGACATGCATATATCATTTAGAAAAACAAGATGCCCTGTGATACTAAAATTCAGATCACTTTGATATGCACCATCAAGGAAACCCATGACTTTGATATGTAAGCTACCATGCGAAAAGAATTAGATGTACATGTGTTTAGTGTACTTTTTGAGACTTGTGTGTTTAGTGTTTAGTTGGTACATGCAAGTATCAAGGTGATCATGTGTTTGTATTTCACTCTCCTAACTTGCATGATTGCTCACCAAACCCTAGTTGGACATCTCATACCTTATCTTGACCCTAGTTGGAGCATGCCACAATAATGTTTAGTTCCCAATAACATGATGAAAATAAATGTACTAAAGAGTAGCAGTATTTGGTCCAATTAGGTCTTGTTTAACATCCAATTTATAGTGAGATCCTAGTCAACAAAAACCTAGAGAGTTTTTACACCACCATTGAAAGAACATTTTATCAAGAGCATTGAGGCCATTAATTATCCAAAGTTGTGTGTTCCAATGCCAACTCTAACTTTATACTTACTGACATGCATATATCATTTAGAAAAATAAGATGCCCTATGATACTAAAATTCGGATCACTTTGATATGCACCATCAAGGAAACCCATGACTTTGATATGTAAGCTACCATGGGAAAAAAATTAGATGTACATGTGTTTAGTGTACTTTTTGAGACATGTGTGTTTAGTGTTTAGTTGGTGCATGCAAGTATCAAGGCGATCATGTGTTTGTAGTTCACTCTCCTAACTTGTATGATTGCTCACCAAACCCTAGTTGAACATCTCATACCTTGTCTTGACCCTAGTTGGAGCATGCCACAATAATGTTTAGTTCCCAATAATCTTGGTGCATGAAAGTATTGGTGATCTCATGTGTTTGTAGTTGACTCTCCTAACTTGCATGATTGCTCACCAAACCCTAGTTGGACATCTCATACCTTGTCTTGACCCTAGTTGGAGCATGCCACAATAGTTTTTAGTTCCCAATAAAGTTGGTGCATGCAAGTATTGGTGATCTCATGTGTTTGTAGTTGACTCTCATAACTTACATGATTGCTCACCAAACCCTAGCTTGACATATATGACCTTGTCTTGACCCTAGTTGGAGCATGCAAGTATCGGTGATCATGTGTTTGTAGTTCACTCTCCTAACTTGCATGATTACGCACCAAACCCTAGTTGGGCATCTCATACCTTGTCTTGACCCTAATTGGAGCATGCACAACTTTGTGACTCATGAAATCCTAGTTGGTGAATGCAAGTATTGGTGATCATGTGTTTCTAGTTCACTCTCCTAACTTGCATGATTGCACACCAAACCCTAGTTGGACATCTCATAGCTTGTCTTGACCCTAATTGGAGGATGTACAACTTGGTGACTCATGAAACCCTAGTTGGTGCATGCAAGTATTGGTGATCTCATGTGTTTGTAGTCACACTCTCCTAACTTGCATGATTTCTCACCAAAACCTAGTTGGACATCTCATACCTTGTCTTGACCCTAGTTGGAGCATGCCACAATAATGTTTAGTTCCCAATAACATGCTGAAAATAAATGTACTAAAGAGTAGCAGTATTTGGTCCAATTAGGTCTTGTTTAACTTCCAATTTATAGTGAGATCCTAGTCAACAAAAACCTAGAGAGTTTTTACACCACCATTGAAAGCACATTTTATCAAGAGCATTGAGGCCATCAATTATCCGAAGTTGTTTGTTCCAATGCCAGTACCAACTTTATACTTATTGACATGCATATATCGAAGAAAAATAGGATGCCCTGTGATACTATAATTCGGATCACTTTGATATGCACCATCAAGGAAACCCATGACTTTGATATGTAAGCTACCATGGGAAAAGAACTAGATGCACATGTGTTTAGTGTACTTTTTGAGACAATGCTTGAATAAGAGATTAATTCATGAACAAAAGAATGGTTGTTTCCTCAAGTATAACTCATAACTAAGTTCATCCCTAGCCAAATCCCCCATATGACCATGTACAAATAATTACTTTATGATGATTTTGAGTTCTCATTTTCCATACCAATTCCACTAACAATCATAATAAAAGCACATCTCACACCTTGTTCCATCTCATAAAGCACATCTCATGACTTGCATGATTACGCACCAAACCCTAGTTGGACATCTCATACCTTGTCTCAAGACCCTAATTCCAGAGCATGCAACTTGGTGACTCATGAAATCCTAGTTGGTGTGAATGCAAGTATTGGTGATCATGTGTTTCTAGTTCACTCTCCTAACTTGCATAATTGCTCTCCAAACCCTAGTTGGACATAAAATAACTTGTCTTGACCCTAGTTGGAGCATGCAAAATGGTGACTCATGAAAGCCTAGTTGGTGCATGCAAGAATTGGTGATCATGTGTTTCTAGTTCCCTCTCCTAATTAAATGTATATATATTAAACTAAAAACATCAAGAAATTTAAATTTCAACAACTCGAGACCTTGTTATTTTTCGAACTATATTTGGTGGTGTCTAAAGACACCATTCTTGGCACCCCCAATGTGCCGTAGATGGTGTTTTTATCCTGAGCAGACGAAAGGCTAGACATTAGTAACATCATAAGAAAGAAAAGAGAACCCAATGAAAATGTGCAAACATGGTTTAAATAGCGCACCTGACAATGCACTCATACAAGTAGGCCATCTGGATCATCTCTGGTGCCAATAGTCTCCATCAATATTTTGTGCTCTATATGAGGTAGCAAGTATCGTACATGTGACCTATTTTTGTGAGAAAGTGTGCAGAGCTTGATGTTTGTACCAACTACTAGGTTGGTGAAGTGGTATACAATAGCTCCTGGTCTATAATCCTAATATACATACCCACCCTTCCTTTTCTGTTGTGATGCAAGTGTCAAGTACTCCCCTTTTATAACTATCGAGCCAGTTGGGAATTCAATATTTTCATCATCTGTAACAGGTTCTAGAAGGGTTTGTTTCCCCTCTAAGCAACGTGCCAACCAATAGTCAGAACCCCATTCATTATTTTTTGGGGAAACCACTGCATATATCTGACCTGTGAAAGGAAATAGGTCGAGTTAACAATACATTTTGTAAATAAGGTCTTGCATTTCTAATTTATACATAAATTAAATTATACAAAGGTCGAGTAAACAATACATAAATACATTTTCTTATTTAGGTACTAATCATGTACCTGCTTGTATGAGATCCAATATGTGATCATAGTCTCTAGAAATATGCGTCTGATCATCTTCCAAATGGTCTATTTCATTGCCCCCATTGAAATTGGTGCCAAGTGTCACTCGATCCCATGTATCAATGGTATCAGTATGCTCACAATCATCCCATTCACTGATGCTATAGGAACTGCAAAAGAAAGCCTTCAATCTTGTCCAAATTTGTAGGGCCAAGTTGTCTAAGCTTCTAATTGAATGAAACTGTCGAGTTCCATGCACTGTGTTCACCCAAGGTGTTTGTGATCGATCCACATTTGTAACCTCCCAGAATATTATTCACACTAAGCGTTTCCTTGTTGCTTGTTCTCCCATGACAGATGCACACCATTGGACTATAGATGCAGTGTCTCGAAGGCGAGCACCTGTAAACTTCATCTCTTCCCTTCGAAGGGCAGTTTTAATGCATGCACCAGTACCATCGTTCTCTCCTTTTCCATGATCAGTTTCAAAGTAGTTCCATACATGTGGCACCTTGTATTTTAGGTGCAACAAACACAACCATTCAAATACATGTGCATTCTTGAACTGTCCAGAACAACCATCTGACCAAATGAAATGACGATAAAATGGTATATCCATAGCTATCACGTGATCATAGAATAATTTAAAGAAATGTTGCACGTAATGGATGTCATGGGTCCAGTTATCACTTATGTAGAAGTGACTTTCTTTCAGTATCACACGTTTCTATTCACTGCTATCTTTCCCATGTTAATACGTGATATGCACCATTATGCTCACCTGCTCTGAGTGATAGTATTGACTTTGAATTTCATTTTGTGGTTGTAGGGTGTAATTTTCAGCAAAGTCAACCATTGATAGTATTTTTCCGAGAGGGAAGGTGTCCCGACATATTCTGAATTGCTCATCTTGCCACCGTGCCATATCGACATGTTGAATGTACTGTTGGATCTTTCCACGAAACTCTGGAATAAAATCACATACTCGAACCTAGTACATGAATATTAATATGTCAATAAACCACATAAAAAATGTGTGTGTACACATGAATATTAATTTGTCAATATTCAATAATTTACCTGTGAAGTAACCAATTTAATCTTCCTGCTTTCTTTCCCATCATTTAGCCAATATGTCTCATACTGATAGTTCTACTTCTCAACAATTGCATTCCCGAATGCTTGATCTTCACTTTCATGGATGCAATCAGACCATAAGGATATCCCACCACAATTGTCGCAAGAACCATCTACACATTGTTTTAAGTAATGTGTCTTCCCATCTTGCCTCGGACACATGATGCTATGGATGAAATCTTTGGATGACATTGGCGGTACTGTACTTGAGCATTCCTGCACATGGTTAGGATGCAAAAAACGACGTATATGTGCAAATGTATGGTAATATAGGTCAAACTCTATGTGGTATCTGCAAAAACAAGTGTTCTGGATGGTATTGATTCTAACATACCAAGGCTTGCATTTTACAAAAGATCTTTGTCCGAGCCTTAGCTCTAGATGGGCAACTTTAAACATCTCGAACAGTTGAGTTTGTGTCATGTCAAGATAATGCTTAACATGAGGTTCAGTGTGATGAGAACACCTACAATGTTTTAACACATCCTTCGTGTTAGAAGAAGGCCTAGTGTTATCATGCCAAAATGTTTGCACTAGGCCCTTCACTGCTTCGACTAACTTCATGTCTTTGCGGGGCAACCTACCGCTAAATGCCCATAATGTTTCCATTTGTCCCTCTACATCAAGGTTGTCTCTTCTTACTGAATATTTTTTAAGAGTCTTTGGATGTAAAGGAACAATTTTGGATGTGCATTTAAGTAAACGACGTTGTCTTGTGGATCTACATACAATTGATTCAGCCAATACATGACGAGCCACATTACAGTCTTTTGAACGAGTTCTTTTACCAATCAATGTGAATGCAGCAGTAAGAGATTTAACAATGTGATTACTTGATTCCATATTCTTCATTGTTGTTATGCCTAAATTTCTTCTAACAGTTGCCATATTTCTAGATTTAAGCAATGCTAAAAACAGTTGACATTTACCGGCTTCGGATTTGTTATCAAAATATTGTTTCATTATTTGAGAAGAATGACAAAGGATAGTGCGTTTAG
>LPNX010859527.1:80073-95073 GCA_001517045.1 Pseudotsuga menziesii | reverse complement strand
CCTTCAAAACTATGTTTTATTTATTTATAATTATTTTTCTAAATTACACACATTAGTTTTTTAAAATACATACATCGATTGTTTGTTATATAACTTTTGATTTCCATCACCATTTCCAAAAAAAACTATATGGTGCACTAGATGAGATCAAGCTCTATGATCTTATATTAAGAAATCAAGGATTTCATTAATTTTTTCCCCTAAAGTGTTGCACCCGCACATAAGGTTTTAATTTCAAACTTTTCTGACTTCAATAATTAATAATAATAAAAATAATTCATGAAAAAATCCGAATAAATAGTGTTGCACTAGGCCCATATGTCCTTTATATGTATGCAATATTTTATCCCAAATGGACATCATTTGCCTCATATATTGCTGCACCCACACAAACATATATGTTAAGATGTGCTGAAAATTTGAAAACCCACTTTCACAGAAACTAATTTTATAATCATTTACACACATTTTCTCTGCATAAATGCTATATATTATGAAATTTGATTCAATTACCTATCTTTTCTCTTTTTACTTCATCTTCAAATAAGTTAGGGAAGTACCCCTAATTGTCACCTAAAGTCAAAGTTTTCCGTTTATTCCAGTATTATGTGGCATCTAAAGTGTCCTTAAAGGAGTCCATGATTGTGCATCATCCCTTATACGAAATTGATGATGAAAGCTAATGTCATTAATTTTTTGAATGCACCTTTCTTCACCATGCGATCCAAAAATAAATCTTTGCATGTTAACAATTTCTTCCAATTTTTGTACAACAAACTCTAGATGATGTGTTTTCCTTACAATTTCAATCAATGATGGTAGGATCCCGACTTTCTTCCTCCTTAATTTCCTTGCAAAATCGTTGAAAATTTGATTAATATGATCCTGCATATGCCCAAAAAGAAGGAAACCAACTTTTACCTTTTTAAAAATTTTGAATTCAACAAGCATGTTTAGATAAGCAAACATGACTAGATTTTTGTTTTCTCGACTTGTGGTGTCCAATTGCAAATATAGAACTTTAGGAAGATCACCAAGCCAATGTTAAAGAACATGATGAATTATGGTGATGGTCAAATTTGCATCATTGTGAATATTTGGTGCTCTAAAGTAAACCCTTGGAAACATTTCACCATTAAAAAACATACACCTAACCTAGTGAAATTGAATAAGGTTTTCCTCTTTTAAAATATTTGGCACACAAAAAAAATGTGGGAAGTATTTCTTTTGATCCATTCGATCATTTACGAAACTCATATACTTATGTGGAGCATCATAACACTTCTTTTGATGTTTGTACAACCTTTTTAGTTTTTTTTATTGTTGATTGTGATATTCTTGCAGTGCATTGATTATTAAATCTACAAATAACATAAAAAATATTGATAACTAGTTTTCATAACTAACATTTATTTAAAAAATAAACAATTTTTGTAAACATGCTTCTTTTTATCTCTTCTTGTCTATCCCTTCTTTCTTTAAGAGAAGGACATGTATTGCAAATCCCCATCCTTGACCTCTTTGGAATGTGGATGTTGTTGAACTTCTTTTTCCATACTCTTGTGAAATATGCATATATGATGAAGTTTCCATTTCCTTGACCACCTTGAACATAATCCTTGTATAAGTTGTAGATTTCTTGCCTTGTGGAATTATCTGGAATGTGTATTGTTTCTTTCTTTGGCATAATCTCTCCATGCTTGGAAAACAAGTCATGCATCCATGATATTTCAATGTTTTTTGATGGTATAATGATCCGTTCCTCATAATCATTAGAATAAAATGTATGATCCTTTTCTAGTCTTGTTTGGATTCTTGATAATCACAGATTACCAATTGGGTGAATCCTTTTGAATGCCTTCTTACAAAGAAGAACATTTCCAATGAGATAATCATAACATGTCCTTGTAGAAATCATACACCCCACTAAATATGAATTTTGCATACATTTTTTCATTGATAAATACATGTTCCTTTTATCCAAGGCATAATCATAGCCTATATATTTCAAACAATTGTTGTGGAAACACTCACTTGAAATCAAATGAGTAATGGAAATTAGAATTGTGAGAAATTATTTCCTAGACCTTGTATAACTAGAATGGTTTCAGTTGACATAAAATGGTCTAGTCCTACACTTAATCCTTCTCATTTTTGGATTATGTAGGTCTGCACTTCCTATACCATTATGTCTACAACAACAACCTCATTAGAATGAATGCTTTAATTGTGAGGAATATGACCCATGTCATTAAAAATATGATCACGAAATTCAGTATGAAAATGATTGTCATGATCAATAGTAATTTGATCACTTGTAGATAGATCAATGTGACCATCAACACTACCGGTGCCACTACATTCTTCATTGAAAGGGAACTCTTGAGATTCACCATTGAAATCATTAGTGCATTTAACATCCTTACTTGGAGGAGAATCGTTGTCTTCATCATTGGTCGCTTAATCATCAATAGAATCATCATCGGTTCCATTGAAATCCTTGTCTCGAGGAAAATCATTGTCGGACCCATTGAAATCTTCACTTAGAGGAAAGTCATCATCAGTGCAATGGAAATCCTCACTTGGAGGAAAGTCATCATCGGTACCAAGAAAATCATCATCAATGCCATTTACATCCTTGCATGGAGGTAACTCATCATCGGTGTCATTGAAATCCTTATTTGGAGGAAAATCATCAGCAGTCCCATTAGTATCCTCTCTTGGTGGCAACTCATCATCGATGCCATAGAAATTCTCACTTAGAGAAAACTCATCGTTAGTGCCATTTAAATCCTTGCTCGAAGGAAAATCATCTTCACCATTATTGATGTCTTCGTCCTCACCAGAATCATTATCTATCACATTAAAATACTCATTTGGAGGAAAACCACCATTAGTCCCATTAAAATCCACACTCGAAAGAAAATCATCATTCATCCCATTAAAACACTTGCAACTAGGAGGAGAATTATCATTGGTCCCAGTTAAATACTTTCTTGAAGGAAAATCACTATTCATCTTGTTAGAATCCTTTCTATGAAGAAATCCATTATCATTATTGGTGCATGCATACTCAGCAAAATCATCATTAGTCCCATCAAAATCCTCTCTTTGAGGACAATCATCATTGGTTCCTTGAAAATCCTCACTTGGAGGAAAATTGGCATCATCTTACTTACTATATTTAGGATTCCTACTTAAAGGAATATATTCATCATCATCACCATCACATTCTTTCCCTTCATTACTAATGTCTTGAAAATATTCAAAATTAGGAAGTTCTTAGACAACATGTTTGATTACATTGATTGCACTACCAGTATCTTGGTGAGATGAATAATACAAATATTCATTGACATTGAAATTTAATTCATATGAGTCCATGAATTATCACTAAAAGATAGAATTATAGAAAAGTGTTAATAAATAAGACAATGAACTTTTACCATAGTTCTCACCAAAAAGTAGAATGGTGCAAATGTCAACAAACCATCTTATAACTATGAGAATGAAATTTCCCCTACAAAAACTTCCCTCCAATTTTATTTTCAAAAATTACCCTCCAAATTTTCCCACCAAAATTAAAGCACGCGTTCAAGCACATTCATAAAGGTAGTAAAAAACAAACAAATTTATGATAGGGTGAAAACGCGAAGTTGCGCAACACTTCCATGAGAATCGGGTGTCCAAACAACATAGCGAACGTTATTCGGCAAAATAACTATATTTATTCGGTCAAATAACTAATTCTTTATTCGGCCAAATAACGTTCATGATGAACCATTTAATTTGACAGAATGCATAGCTGGTCGACATTTTTTACGATTGTTTTAATACTTGTTCGGCCGAATAATTATTCGGCTGAACAATTATGCAGCCGAATAGTTGTTCGGTTGAATAATGGTTCGGCCGAACAACTATTCGGCCACATAATTGTTCGGCCGAATAATTATTTCACATAAAAGGCAAGCTCAGGCTCCGTTTTCATTGTTTTTTCCTACATTCATTTGTCTTCAACCTATCGTGTTTCTCCCATCATCCGATTTGTTTGTTGTTGTCCGTCATCCCTGTCCACATCATCGGTCCTCCTGACGTGGAAATACTAGTTTCTTGTCGGCGTGGAGGTCTATTCATGGAGGTCACTTCGTGATGTTATGTTTGCCGTGGGGGTCTATTCAGCATGGAGTTCTATTCGTGGAGGACACTTCGTGGTGGTGTTTGTGGTCTTTTCTTGGAGGGTCTGTTCGTGGTCTGGTCTTGTTGTGCTCCCCCCAGTCAGGTAAATTTTTATGAAATTGATTTTATAATTTGAAACTTTTAATATGTGATTTATCTCTTGTTGTAGTCAATGGAATTCATATTTCGTCATAGTATTGCAGAGTTAAAGTTTGCATATGTTAATTGGTATTGTATAAATCTTATCATTTTAATTTTAATTAATATCTATATGTCTATGAACTTTGTCCATGTTAACAGAGTAGATGAACTCTGTCCATGTTAACAGAGTAAAGGAACTCTGTGCAAATGGACAGATTTCATCAACTCTATCCAAATGGATAGAGTCCATTTGGATAAATTTTTGTTAATTTTAATTATAAAT
The DNA here is from genome assembly GCA_001517045.1 of Pseudotsuga menziesii. Taxonomy (NCBI): domain Eukaryota; kingdom Viridiplantae; phylum Streptophyta; class Pinopsida; order Pinales; family Pinaceae; genus Pseudotsuga; species Pseudotsuga menziesii. The sequence continues at coordinate 90,473 of LPNX010859527.1, read as the reverse complement.
TCTATGTTTTTAGAATTTGATATAATCTAATTTAATTAGAATGAAATATTTTTAACTTAAGTTATAGGTAACAATTTAAATAAAATGGAAGGAGTTGATGAACTCTGTCCATTTGGACAGAGTTGATCAACACTTGAATGGACAGTTCATGAACTCTGTCCAGATGGACAGATTTGAAGAACTCTCTCCAAATAGACAAAGTTGAAGAACTCTCTCAAAATGGACAGAGTTGATGGAGAGTTCATGAACTCTGTCCACATGTGAATCGAGTAATTCAAATCTATCCAAATAGATAAGACAATGGATTATACTTAGCAAAACAGAGTTCATGCAGACTTCATCAACTCTTTCCGTGATAACTTTACTTAGAAAAGTGTATTTTAGTAGGTTTAATATAAATCATAAAAAAACATTATTACACATAAAACATCAGATTTTTTTATTACTGGTCTGTTTTATCTTATGTATTTTTTATCTAAAACATAAAAGAAACATATATCTTGTATAATGCTTATTAGTTACAATTTATACTTACTATTATATCAGAGTTCATCAACTGTGACTCTAATCAGTTTACTTAGCATAACGGATATTTTTTATGATTTTATGGAATAATGAAAATATTTGTAGTTGACATAAAGAAATGTAGTTTTAATTTCATATTTGATGATATTAGTTCTATTAATTTTAAAAATCTAAAATACATCAAAAACATAGAGATTGCTACATTAATTTTTTATACATCCAACAATAGTGTAGCTATTTTCATTTTAAGAACTATTAGATAATATTAGGGACATTTAGGTCTTTATTAGAAAGGTAGTTTTAAAAATCTAGAACATATAAAAAATACAAATATTGATACATTATTTTTTCATACATCCAACAATAGTGTAGCTATTTTCATTTTAAGAACTATTAGATAATATGAGGGACATCTAGGTAATAGAAACTTAGTTTTTATAGTAGTTAGTTCTTTGAAGTTCAGGCATTAACATCCAAGGTTTGAATATGTTATGAGTTGATATATTAGATAATATTAAGGACATATAGGTCTTTATTAAAAACTTAGTTTTTTTAGTGGCTAGGTCTTTGAATATGAGGAATTAACATGTAGAATTTGAACATGATATGAGTTGATTTGTGTAATCTTGTAGATATCATCTCAAATGAAAATAGATAATAAATTAACTATAATCATTTAAAGAACTATTAGATAATATTAGGGATATCTAGGTTCTTATTGATATCTTAGTTTTTTATAGTAGCTCGGTTTTTGAAGTTGATTAAAATTAACATGTATAAATTGATATGGAAATAGATAATAAATTAGCTATAATCATTTAAGGAACTATTAGATAATATTAGGTATATCTAGGTCCTTATTGAAATCTTAGTTTTTATATTAGCTAGGTTTTTGAATTTGATTAATTAACATGTAGAAACTGATATTTCTATAAATGTGTAGATATCATATTCAATAGAAAGAGAGAAGCCTTGAGACAGAAGCTTAGGTGGTTATCACATTTTTTGGGAGTTGGTGTCCGAAATTAAAATCAAATATTATCGTGGTCACCTCTGGATTCAGGCTTATTGTATAGTTCACATTCAATTGATCATCGACGTGGAGATAGTGGTAGAGATGATTCCTCCTTATCATCTATGGTTGTATTGTCATTGATATAAAGAAGGGTCATTTATCTTTATTTGTAGAAATGGGTCTTGGAGTATTCAGAGTTATAGATATGATTGATCAAATCTATGACTCTTATTACTCCTCGACCCATATCTACAAATCTACACATAAAATTTAGAGGAAACAAAAGTAGTAATGTTTTTACATGTTTCTTCTTCAAGGTATGTAATATTACCCAAATTGTTCTCTGATATATAAGTTTAATTAGTTTAAATAATTTTTGGCACTTGTAAATTGCTTGTATATATGTTGAAGCTTGGGTCTCTTCAATATTTCGAGGCAAAAGGAAGACTCCATTGGAGGATAGTGGTGGAATTGTTAGTTTAATATTTTATTTTATTTATTTTAGTTTAAAATAGTTTAAATAGTTTGTAAGATTTATAAACTATTTTTTATACATGTTGTAGCTTGGGTCTCTTCCACCTTTTAGAGGCAAAGAGAAGACTCCATTGAATGATAGAGAATTTGAGGTAATTTTGTTAATAATTATATTGATCTTCTATATACTAGTTTAATGTTTTAATGTTTTGATTTTAATTTAAAATTGTTTAAATAATTTATGATATTCATAATCTGTTTTTATACATGTTTCAGATTGTTATGAGTCCAAGGGAAGACCCTAGTGGAGGATAATGATGGACTTCTTTGATTCAAACATCGAGGAGCTTAATTTTAGGATTATACACATGTTCATGAATGTTTTTTTATTATATATCTGTACATTGAACTTACATGTTCATGACTATTTTTTTTATTATATACATGTACATTTAACTCTAATGTTCATGAATGTTTTTTTGGATTATATACATACATACATTGATCTTAGATATTGTTTTTTGGATTATATACATGTGTATGTAAAGGTTAGAAATGTTAGGAATGTTAAGAACGAATATGGGGAATGTTAACGTTAAGAGTTAAGTGAATTAAATTGACTATATAAACATGGAAAATGTTAGGAGTGAATGTGGGAATGGGGATGGGGAATCTTAAGAATGAATGTTAGGAAGTTTAAATAGGTGCAATTATATGAATGTATGTATTAGTAAATTTATGTATGTTTGTATATGTAACATATTTTTAATGTTGAAAAGTTGAGAATTTTAGGAATGTTAGGAATGTTAGATGCAATCTAATGTTAAGAATCAATGTGGGGAATGTTAGGAATCAATGTTAGGAAGTTTTGATAGGCATAAATATATGAATGAATGAGTGAATGTTAGGAATGGTTAGGAATGTTAATAAGTTTTGATAGGAAGATTTTTTATTACTAAAGTAAAATTAATAACTTGATTCTGAATTCTAATAAATTATACCTCAATCCATAAATTTTCTAAGGTAACATTAGCAACTTGATTTTGAATTCTAATATTTTTTTATTACTAAGGTAACATTAGCAACTTGATTCTGAATTTTAATAAATTAAAGTTCAATGACTTCATGATAGCCAATCTTAACATAGAGCAAGAAATGATATAGTTAAAAACATCACAATGGAATTCCGTCCTCAATTATCCATTCATGGTCATATTTGGATAGTTTCCATTTTTTAGTTTTTAAGTTTTATTTTTATACAACTTGTTCCAATTTTATTCGAGATACACATACTAAATAAATATACTAACAACATATAACATCATGTTCATAATCTTGAAAGTAGACATAATTTTCAGTCATACGGGTTTGCTGCAAAAAATAGCCTTTTAAAATGATGGATCATCTCTCGTATGTAAATCCGTTGTCATTGTAGTCCTCCAATAATTTCATTTTTCCTTCAGTGCATCACATCAAATAATATTTTACATTTTCGTTGTTGTCTAAAGGTGCAATCACAGTGAAAATATCTCCTATGCAAATTACAATTGGCGTTGGAGTTAAGTGAATTAAATTGACTATATAAACATAACGTGATGGACAATATTGAACAATCAACGACATCATTACCTTCTCTAACAAGATTTGAAATTCTATCGCCATCAGATGATATTTTTATTTCTTCTGATTCTAATTCTTCTATGTTTTCTACTGGCATTTTTCCTTTTGGATTAATCTCTGTGTGTTTCCAATGTTTTACATAGTTGTTTGTTATGTTTTCACAAACTTCTATAGATTCAACATTTTCAGTGCAAATATGACAAAAACATGTTTGCTTTCTACTGTCAAATGTAAACATATTTTGGAAGGATTTTGTTTGAATAGAGTGAAGTTCTCTAGTCCCATGTATGGTGCTAGCCTCGTATGGTATTGATATATCTATATCTTGGACCCCAACAAGCCAAAAAAACATACACAATAAATGGTAAATCACAAATGACAAATTTTAAAGTTAGTGTACAAATACTTCAATGTTAGTACATACATTTTTTAAAATTAACAATTAATATAAATTAAAAAAATAATGTACATACTTGCGCACATGTTTTGATTGTTGACTACAATCATGGCTTAGATTTGCTTTACACCATTGGACAACCTCTGCAGCTGAATGAAATCATCTAGAAGAATGGTTCATTTGCCCTCTTCAAAGTGCTCTTTTTATGCATGCTCCTGCACCATCATGTTCACCTTTTCCATGTCCAGTTTCAAATAAATTCCAGTAATGTTTAATGTTCATTGCTTTATGAAGTCGAAATAACCAAAAAAATGACCATGAAGATTTAAATTGTCCCACACATCCATCCAACCATATCCAATGTTCATTGAATTTAACTTTATGACTTTTTAGTGAATCATAGAAAAAAATTTCAATACAATGTTGAACAAAATGTGTATCATGTGTACGATCATCACTGATATAAAAGTGATATTCTTTAATCACATATCGATTGTCACACGTGCTTTCAATGCCATCAACATCTTGTTGAGAATGTCTATATAGAACATGGACAAATATCAAAACTTGGTCAGAATGATAGTATTCACTTTGAATCTCTTTTTGTGCAGCAAATGTGTAGTTTTCTGCAAAATCAACTACAGACAAAATTGTTCCAGTTGGAAAAATTTCACGGGAATGTTTGAATTGAAGGTCTTGCCATCGTGCTCTATGTGAATGCTTGGTGTACTTATAAATTTCACTTTCAAATTTCTTGAGAAAATCTATCACACATATTTTATCTTCTCACAATTCAATTTTTTGGAATGTGCATCACTAGAACTTGTAGAATAATTGTTGTATTCATATCTCCTCCAATCAATGGTTACATTTAAAAGCAACTGATCATTATCGATAGGGTATTTATTGTGGAATAAAACAAGATTTCCACAACCATGACAATGTTTTCCATTGACACATTTCTTATTATAAAATACTTCATCATGATTTCTCTCACATAGGGTTTGAGATATGAATTCACATACTGTGGGAGGAGGTGGTGAATTTGTCCAAAACATTTTATCAAATTCAAGAAACGTGTCATAATATAATTGAAATTGCACATGATAATGACAACAACATGTGTCACGTATAGTAATAGGTCTAACATACCATGGTTTTTGTTGCACAAATGTAATGATCGACATATTAATTCCATGATGATCTTCCTTGAATTTATTGAACAATTATACTTATGTCATTTCCATTAAATGTTTTGGAAGTATTTCATATACATTTCATGATACTCTTTGTCATATCACATCCCTTGAAATTGATGAAACTCGAACATGTTCCAACCAATATTTATGTACAATATCTTTAACACCTTCTCCCATTATATCTTTGTAAGGTTGACTACAAATAATTTCCCAGCAAGCAAGTTCATCATTTTCATCTATTTGCATTCTAAATTTGCTATGTTTGTATAATGTATTTCTTGAGGTTCCAATTTCTTGTGCTAGTTGTGTTGTCAAAAAAAATTCTCTAGTACTACCTGAAACAATTGCTGTCTGAATTGCTCTACGTGCAGCACTGGTATCTTTCTTTCTAGGTTTTCCAAAAAAAGTTATTGCATCACCTATATTTTCTATCACATTATGTTTTAGTTTTGACTCTTTTGTCGCCTTGTGAATACCCAATAATGACGTAGCACCTTATAACTTCTTGGACACCAATAAACATCTCAAAATTTGTGCTTGTCCTGCTATTGAACAATCCTTGAGAATATCATCATAAATTTTTGTAACACGATATCGTGCAACATGTATGGGTAATGTTTCTCCATATTTGTCACAATCAATTGTTCTAACATTTCATCATCATTGGTGAAAGTACCTATACATCAAATTAAATTAAATTTAACATATGTCCAAAAATACAATTCATTATAAAAAATGAATTTCTAAAATACATGATATATACATACTAGGTCCAATTTCTAGATATTGGTTTTGATCTTCAATATTGACTTCATCAACATTAACATGTAAATCACTATTTACATCAACAAAGGTCTCTTCAACTTCCATTTGTTCTTCTTATACCCTATTTTCAATTTCCATTTCATAAACATTGTCGTGTAAATATGTTCTTATATCTTCATTTATTTTTTTCGTTTCTACAACTCTTGCTCTTTTCGTTGTATTTATGAGTTTTTGTTTTTCCCTATTAGAATCATCATCACATTTACGATCACTTTTTTTTATGGTTTCTTTTGTAATATCCCTCTCCTATGCCCTGGAATATTTTGTAATTTTGCATATTATTGTACTTGTCTCAGTGAGGATATCAAGGCCAAGGCCCCACCAAGACAACACCTTGTGGCTCATAAAGGTTATCTGTCTGAGTGAAAATACTTAGATGATAAAAAATTGCAACGACACAACTTAACAAAGGGCTAACTAATGGATAAAAACTCATCCCAACTCATAACGCCTTAGCAGAGTGCTCAATCCTAGTAACCTGGACGAGAGGGTTGAGGGGGTTAAAGAAAAGAACCAAGGAGAAAATAATTCAAAGAATTAGAGATATATAATATATATGAAAGAACAGTAAATATAGTGAGAGGACAATTATTCCACACATGTGTATATTATATATATATAAGGGAATTATATATAATGGAAGGAATGGTGGTAAAAGACATTATAATGTATCAATTATGATAAGGAAAAGCCTACGTTGGTAGGCCTGATTAATAAAGCATAGGGTACATATATTTTACTAAAGACCCCTTAACAACTGAAGTAATCCTTAATATAGGATTATTGCCTAGTGAAGAAAATAATTACCCATAACCTACAATTAAAAGGGTAATTTCACCCTTGAAAGGAATGTTTTTCCTTCTATGTAAAGCGAGAGGTAATATAGTACTCTCCACCACCAGATTTTCAAAGTGTGTAACGGACATATTTTTATTTAAGGAAATTATGCTATCGAATGGAAATATGTAAGAAAAAGTCTATTACAGGATTGGACGCATGTGCTGGAGGCAATGCTTTTGACAGCTAGATTGACGGAGGCATGCCTTAGCAAAAGCTATGGCAAATTTTCTACCATGATTCTGGAAAGTTAGGCGCACTTCAGGGAGAGAGTTGTTTCCTGTTAGGTTTTTTATGTAGGTTAAAGATAAATAGAGGAGGGGAAGGGCGCTGGAAAAAAAAAGGGGGGGGGGGAGTTCTGTCCCATTCTTTCTTGTGAGAATGGTCATGGCAGAGCTTGTGAATGGAAAGAGTGGCCGCCAATTTTCTGGTGATGACCGTCCGTGCACTGCTGAAGATTGGGCCGCGAAGGATATGGAGAGGGAGGCCCTACGAGGGATGATGAAGGGGACATGACTTGTTGACTATGGTGATTCTGATTTGGTAAATGTTTATACTTTTTCCACAATGCCTCTGTGTATATTCTTTTGATAGATCCGTTATGCTTGCGTTTTGTTTTTATGAAAGCTAGTTAAACTTCCAAACCTCATTCAAGGGCCTGCATTTTTGTTCTTTGTCTAGGTGGATCTACATTCAAGATGATGCGATTTACATCCCATCCTTTTTAGAACCTGATCTAATCCTAGTGAGAACCAAGATTTATCTGAAATCGCTGTGCATGACTTAGAAATAGATCTATCCCTGGTGAGAACCTCCAAGCTGTATCTGAAATCCTTGTGTATGATTTTATGAACCAGATCCATATCTGGTGAGAACTCCATATTTTTGTTTGCAAACGTTGTGTATTTTGAAGTGAAGCAGATTCATATCTGGTGAGAACTCCATGTGTGGTTAATTGCTGGGAGTTTGTTTTGAAAATACCCGATCCAGGATGGTTAAGACCGTTGTGCTTTGTATTTCAACATAAGAAACCTTTTTATGATTCCTACACTTTGTAATTGCTTTGTTTTTCTTTATTATGCCCTCAAACTGGGAATAAGGCTCTAATTTGGGGCTGCTACCTAGTTTGGGACCCCTTTTATTTGAAGGAACTAGTCCTGGGGACAAAAGACTGTACGTCATATCCACTCTTACAGCCTCGCTTACCCAAATCCCCATCTGTGTGTGCATTGGTAAGAAGTTTAATACCTCTTTTGGCTGTTTTTTTTTCGGGACCCTTGGGATCCAAAAAATTAATACCAAGTATATCTGGTGAGATATTATGGAGGGTATAAAAAAAAACTCGAAATAATGATAACGGGAACGTTATAGAAAACCTGAAATTGAGAACGATTTATGTATGTACATTATATAGTGTAGGTATGCCAAAACCATATATATATTATGTGTGTGTGTGTGTGTGTGTGTGTGTGTGTGTGTGTGTGTGTGTGCCTTCGTTGCCTTTTTTTGAACTACCGGTTTGGTTTTCGAGCTCTGTTCGCTGCTTGGGTTAACAGAATGATAAACCTAATATTCACTTCACCAAGTGTAAGGCAAAGATTTTCAGGACACCCCCTATTTAGGGTACCTAAATGTTGTTCATCATGTGCTAAAGGGGCTGTTAATAGATTTCTTCTATGAGCTGAATTATAAGGGTCTCAAGTAAGGGCTGTTGAGTTACAAGTGTCTCTCTGTGAAGAGCCTTGAGGAAGATAAAGACTGGCCACGAATGAGCCATGATTTTTCTAAGCACTCTATTTTTATAAAGAAATAAAAGAACAAATAGGCTGGTGGATGTAGCCTTGTGGACAAGGTGAACCACGTGAAGATGGTTGTCTCATTTGTGTTGTTTTGTTGTGCTGGGTTATTTCTTTGTTTATATGATGGTTATGAATGTTGTATAAATGTTTTTAATCATTAAAAGATTACTAAAAAAAAAATTTGCAAACTTCTTGAATGTCTTAAAGATTTCAGGTAATCAGTGGGTATTTTACATATGGTATCAGAGCCCAGCTACAATGCTGTGCCCTCAAGAATGGGCTAACATGATAGTTGCAGGATTACATTTGGAAGAAGAATTGCTCAGAGCTAGAGATTTGATCATATCGAGGTGAGATCGTTGTCAATAAACCTATAAATCATAATCATTTTGGGCATTCCCTATAATGGTTGCATTCCCCAAAGAATTCATATCAGATTATGATATTTGCTTCTCTAGATTTACCAGCTAACGCCCCATGTGTGGCTACAAGATATAGATTTTCATAAATGTGATAATCGTTGCAGGTTGACTTGAGATATATTTTTCTGTAAATATGATAATCGTGCATGTTTGAATAGACCCTTGTATGTGGTTTCTCTTAATGATTTACGATGGGAGTCGCATCTATAGGCTTGAGATTAAGATAATATCATGGTATGTGATTCCTACGCATAAGTACGATAATCCTTGCTTATTGTGTATTAAAATCATAGATATGAAAACATGCATTTACAGCTTGTATGTCATTCAAATCGCTATAAAGATGAGACCTTGTATGTGACTCCTTTGCATAAGTATGATAAGTGTTACTTATCTTATATTAAACATAGATCTAAAGACGTGAGTTTACACCTGAAGTTTCAGAGGTTCAATGTGTGAAGAGTGCAAATGTTCCCTTGTTGCGGTTTAAATTAAGTGGGATTTCAATTGATCTCTTATATGCAAGGCTTTCTCTGAGAACAATTCCTGAAGTAAGTGTGATATTTAGGTTTGAAATTAATATTATGGATATTCATTTTCTTCCATTTTGTGAAGTATCCCATTGCACACTTTCATATTCATGGTAACTTTCATTCTGGATAATATTAAAGGTGATGTAGGTTGTAGAGTAGCATCAACTTTTATAATTAGGGTTTGGTCATTTATAGTCTGCTAAGCAATGTTTGTTGCTACTTTAACGTTCACAAGTACAAGTTTCAGAAAGAGAATCTTAATGCATAACTGATGCATTTGCATATCATACAAGGAAGCTGGAACTAACTTATAATTTAGTAGCCTAGAATCTAGATTATGAAAGAAAGAGAAACAAATGACATTTTAAATGAACCCAACGCTGGGTAAAGCAAAGGAATTTTATTGGCACTTGTCTTTCCTTATCTCATGAACTGGCTAAAATTTCTTCTGGAAGTTCTGATTTAACCACTTCAAAAGTTTGTGTGAGACTGGGGGTGAAGTGATTAGGTTGTGGCTGCTACAAACTCCTTTTTGTCAACCCATGGATGCATGGGTTTAATTTGTGTGTGTGCTTTGCAGTTTCCAATGATTTGACACTAAGAACCATTGAGTACAGCTAAGCTGTGATGATCAGTTGATTTTTTTTCCTTTTTTTTTTGCTCATTTATGTTACATGGTCATGCATGGGAGGGGAAGTTCAAGCGAACACATGATTTGTGGTGTGCATTTAACTGTTTGTTAACACTGCTAACA
>LPNX010859527.1:64051-74873 GCA_001517045.1 Pseudotsuga menziesii | reverse complement strand
TGTGTGCCTTCGTTGCCTTTTTTTGAACTACCGGTTTGGTTTTCGAGCTCTGTTCGCTGCTTGGGTTAACAGAATGATAAACCTAATATTCACTTCACCGAGTGTAAGGCAAAGATTTTCAAGACACCCCCTATTTAGGGTACCTAAATGTTGTTCCTCATGTGCTAAAGGGGATGTTAATAGATTTCTTCTATGAGCTGAATTATAAGGGTCTCAAGTAAGGGCTGTTGAGTTACAAGTGTCTCTCTGTGAAGAGCCTTGAGGAAGATAAAGACCGGCCACGAATGAGCCGTTATTTTTGTAAGCACTCTATTTTTATAAAGAAATTAAAGAACAAATAGGTTGGTGGATGTAGCCTCATGGACGAGGTGAACCACGTGAAGATGGTTGTCTCATTTGTGTTGTTTTGTTGTGCTGGGTTATTTCTTTGTTTATGTGATGGTTATGCATGCTGTATAAATGTTTTTAATCATTGAAAGATTACTAAAAAAAAAATTTGCAAACTTCTTGAATGTCTTAAAGCTTTCAAGTAATCATTGGGTATTTTACATCTTTTATTGCCCATGATTACTTAATCTCCTTTTGAAAAACCCTTGGAAAAAAATAAGAACACCTTGTAAAAAAATATTCTTTGAAAAACAATTGGAAAAAAAAAACTCTTTGAAAAAGAAACCTTATTTGAAAAAACAACTTATATAGATATTTTGGAAAAAAAAAACTCATTTGCAAAAATACTTTGCAAATAAACTCTTTGGAAAAAACCCATTGCAAAGAACCTGCTTTGCAAAAATACCTTGGAAAAAAAACTTTTCGAAAAAAAAAACAACTCTTTGGAAAAAAACCCATTACAAACAAATAACCTACTTTGGAAAACTATCTTGGAAAAATACTTTATGAAAAAACTTCTTGCAAAGAAATAACTTCTTTTCAAAATTACTTTAGAACACAAAATCTTTGGCAAAAATGCCTTAGGAAAAACCTTTTTGAATGTACCCTTAGATTATAAATAAGAGGAAAAATACCTTCTAAAAACCCTTTGGCAAAAGAAATCTCCCCTGAAAACTCCTTCAAAAATACTTTTACTTATGCGAAATGAAGAGGTGAGAAAATAATGAGGCTCTTCCGTTTTACTTATACGAAATGAAGAGGTGCAAAATAATGAGGCTCTTTCATTTTACTTATAAGAAATGAAGAGGTGCGAAAATAATGAGGCTCTTTCGTTTTATTTATACGATTATTTTTTTCGGATAAAAAAATTTTTTTTGCACTTAGTTTTTCGGCCGAACAACCTTATTTGTAACGTCTCCGTTACGGAAAAACATTGTTCAACGGAATAATTATTCGGCTAAACAATTGTTCGGCTGAATAATTATTCAGCCGAATAACCTCTGAAACCTGTAACCTACACAGTTTTTAGGTTTCTCCATTTTCGGAAGGTAAAATGGATGCCTTACACTACAAATCGACTGTCGAACTTGATACCTTTAGTTTCATCATTAAATCTAATTACCGTAGGTATAGATTTTGTTGTGTATAGGTGAGATCCGATATTTTTTTTTTTTGTTTCTTAACATGTGTCGAGTTTAGTTTCATCTCTTTCAAAATGCAGTGAAATGAAAAATATATAAATTTTAAAATACACCACCAAAAAAATTGAAACAAATATGGTGCACTTAATTGGAGTGTCTACTTCAAAAGGGAATTCGTATATTTTTAAGTTTTATAGTCAATTAAGAGAAAAGTGTTGCAAGCAAAAACATGTTTAAAACTCACAAGGTTTTCCCATTGATCGAATTCAAAAAAAAATTATAATTAGTATATAGATCTGTTGGTTACAAATTTATAGTCATCGCAATAGTATATTGTGTGTAGATTGTCGTAGCATATTTGTTTTTTGTAAAACATGACTTTAACAATGATTTTACGGGTGCAACCAACATGACTATTTTTTAGTCCTTTCATTTTATAAGGATACACTGTCAAACATTTTCTGAAACGACATATCAAATCTCAATAAAACAAATTCAAAAAATTATGAATAGAAAGCTAACCTAATTCTCTAAAAGTTTTGTTTTTACTTGAAAGTGAAATTATAAATGAAAATATCACTTTCGTTCACCCAAAGTTGAAAAACATGAATAAATCAAATTTATTTTATCATAAGACCCCCCAAAATAGACACCCATCTTCATGGATTCACCCGATATTAAAAAATTTGAAATAATGTATTAACTAATTACATATTACTATATCCAGACATATAAAACTAATGAAATTTTGTGTAAAATATGTTATATGCAATTTGTAATAAAGTAATGGTTATTTACTGTTAACACAAAAAAATGTTCACCTGGATCTCTATGTTCCAAACCATAATTATACATCATTATCCCACAATTATTTCCTACATTTGGACCTTCACAACTAAAATCCCACCAAATATTGTCCAAAACATTATTATTTCATCCCCCATAAATACAGGGAAGTTGAGCATTTATTGTGATTTATCCCCACTCTCTCCAAAAATGACCAAAATACCCTAAAATGAGAATGGGCCATAAACCATAGATAAATACCATGCACAATAAAACGCCATTGGTCAGAAAACCTTGGATCATTCTATAAATACATTGTGAAGGTCTCCCCACATATATTAAATGGCATTACTTTTCCCCATTATTCCCATATTTTTCCATATCATTCCCATGATGTATGTTGATCTTGTTCCATACCCACTTGTATTCATTTCCCCTATTTGTACAACCACTAGTGGAGACAATTGGAGAACTAGAACGTGGAGCCAGTAGACCATTTTCTCAAACGGCCGCAGTGGCCCATGTTACTAAAAGGTATGCTTGTTATTATTTTTTCATTAGTTAGATAAAATATTAAAAAAATCATAAAAAATATTGTTGTTATTGTTACTGCTTATTGTTTCAAGTCAAGGTTGAGAAATCCCTCACATGATGAACTTGACCCTATGATTCGGTTGATATAGGGTAGGTGTTTTTACACATAGTAGGGGAGAAATCCCCACTATAGTTTTGGTGACTCCACTCGATCGATCCCTTTATATATTTGCTTTTGCAAGTGTTTCTACTGGTTTTTTATACTTACTTACCTTCATCCATAAAATATATGACCTCACTGTGGTAGATCTGAACAAGGTTTTCCTTAGTGCCTTCTCCTTGACCCAACTCGACATCCCTTTTTGAAAAAATCCTTACTTACATCTAGGTCATACTTATTTGGAAGAAAGATATGACCAGGTTGCACTTTTTTCCCCGATAAGCATGACCTAGGTCATGCCTTCTGCCACGATAAGTGCGACCTGGACCAAAAATCCAGATCGAACTTGTCCAGGATCCTAGAGCGACCTCGATCCCTACTATGACCCTGTCTTGTGCAACCTGTCATGCATAAACCCCTGTTTTATGGGACATGAGCCTTTATATTGATTTTATGTCTTGATCACGATTTTTTTAAAGTTTTGTGCGACCCAGATCGCACCTGTTTCATCAACAAGTGTGACATGTAGTTTTTCAGTCCTTTTCGATGTTTGAGACCCTTTTACCAGACCCCATGTCTGTATTCTACCCCTTCCTGACCAATTTCTGTCCATATATGATCCATTACAACCCCCTGGTTTGTTTTGTGGTCTTATTTTCCTTGTATGTGTGCCCCTTTAGCCGAGATTCATAGTTGAGACCGCCTATGTGTTTCCTACAACCTGATCAGTTCCTTATGGGCTCATTTACTTGTGTACATTTTATTTTCTAGAATAATGATATATTTTGCAGGATATTTACTGTTATTTATTTGCATTTTCACCTCAATTGTGAGATTGTTGGGGTCTATACATTACACATCACTTGTGTACACATCTCACACCCTAAAGTAAACTGCTTGGTTCATGACCCCAAGCTAGCCTAACAATTAACTTAACACAACCAACATTGTAACCTCATTTGAGAACAAAAAAAATCTTGTAGTTAAGTTAGGACATTGGGGATAGGAATCCAAATATCACCCCTTTGTCACTTACATTTGAGAAATAGATGTTGTTAATTAGGGTACCAAAATCCTCTAGTACGTTTTCACACAATCACCGTCAGTCTGTCGGAGGTTCCCTCGTTCTGCAAGAGTAAGCCACAACAAATGGGTTCTAGAATTCAAGGTGGAATACCCCACTCCATTCTGTACCAAAGGATAACCTTCATATTCCTCCTCGTGCATGCCAGAGTATACAAGTGTCGAGGACCAAAGGGTTGAAGTGCCAGGAAACCACTCCAGACATGTCATGATCAAGCTATCCTAGTTTCCATTCTATATATGGCTCTTGTATCCAATATTCCTCTCGGTAGTGGGATTCTCTTAGCCTATTGTTCTATCATTTCTTATTCGGTGAATGGGATTTCATCACACTATAGAGAATAGAATTTGTAAGGGGATTCCATCTTGTAGGTAGGAGTTTGCTTTCAATTATACCCCATAGGATAGTGCATTATTTTGTCTCTAGGTAGTGCAGGTTGTTGGATTTTTTGCCACTTTGTTGTAGACTCGCCTGCTGTAACATGTTGTTTCAATTCGGTTTTAGAGCTTGATTTTTGGCCTATGAGCCACCATTTGTTTGCTCTCCTTTTGGACACTCAGTTGTAGTTGTTTTTTGAGCCCATGTTTAACTGTAATACTCCAAAAGTTCGTAATTTTTTTTTTTCCTATGACATTAAATGTTAACAATCATCACTTCCGAGGGACATGTAACTGTTAACAGTTAACATCATAAGGTTTAAACTAGAACTAAATCCTTTATTAAATTCTAGATCTGCATGCTTAAATATTTGCTTTCATAAATCATTATTGAAGATTTGATTTAGCAGGTTATGATTTAGAATAACATGAACTGAAACATCTGTTTAATTACTAAGTGATAAAGTTTGTTTTACTATTTGTGAATATGAAGGAACTCCAGTTAAGTCCAAGGCTTACATATATTTTTAGCTAATGCAGTGAAGTGATGCTTCTTTTACAGGTCTTTTTATAGGTAAGACGTTTTGTAACCAGTTCCAGATCTAGATTAATTATCTCAATTAGCATTAGTAAAAATGCTAGTACATTTGTTTAATTTATAGCTTTGATCAAAATAAAGGAGGTATCGTTGAAAATGTATATTTACGTTTTATTTAATTTCTTATAAGCATAAGTATTTGGAGAATCTGAATATAAATCTAGTTGTTCTTCTACCTTGCTTCGACTATAACTTGTTCATCAAACTTTCATTTATTTATTATGAGTTTAAGTCCTATATACAATTCTAGAGAAAGATAATTTTGTATACCAGGTCATTTGATACCTTATTACTTGTCACCAATGATAGTTCATATGTATTTGTCTCAACAATATTCAAATGTTATGTAACTAGGAAAACCTAAATCTAGGTATAGTTACAAGGTATAATGATTGGCATTCACACATGGAAAAAAAAATTTAGTGCAGAAGACAGCCTACTAACTGCTTAAGTATTTACCAGGTAGACATATAATAATATGAACGTTATATCGTTAAAGAATAGTATTACTACTTTGTGTAAGGAATGAGAGATAATTTCCTACAAAATCTATCCAACCTAGCCTTCGCATGACCTTCATCTCACAAGGAGATATGATGTAAAAATTATTACCCTATAACAAAACTAAGTTATAATACTCATACTAAGAATCATGGTATGAATCTTTCTATACTTGCAATCTTACACATATAAGTATTTTTAACCAATGTATTATCATAGGTTTTCTACAAGGTCTTTTTACAAGTCCTATAGTTTATCACAAGGTGTTTGTTTATAATGTTAACACGGTTAAATAATTCTTTTGCGTAAGTTATTACCAATTACATGATTCATAATACATAGCTTTAAACCCTAGTTTATGCAAAGACTACCACCAATATCATTTTCCTTTAAGATTATAATATGCATCTTATAATATAGAGATGTTATTCTCTTGTTGAAATGGTTTATAACCAAGTTTTTATGTAAATTGTTTTTACTTGCAGGATACTCCAAGACTCTCGAAAACTATAGAGCTAGACCCACAATTCCAAAACGTATTGAACTCCACGTGGTCGATGCTTAATGGTTAGGGTTTTTGACTTTGGAGGTTCACTATATAACTCTCCTAAAACCCTAAAATTCTGCATTTGACCTATCTTTTTACTACTAAATTGGAGAGGGGGGCACATAGGCCTTGATGCCACTCCTTATCTCTACCTGTTAATTTCTTCTATGTGTGAGTTCCTCATCGCCTTCACTTTACTCTATGTGTGACGCCTTTGACGCCATTTCTTTGCCTCTGCGAGGGATTACCTTTGTGCTTTTGTTCAGTTGTGAACTCTATAGTGTGGGATCGATTTCTAGTTCATCATGCCGTGGCCTTGGCTTTTTATTTGAACATTCTTGTTGAGATTTCCTTGATAGAAGCTCTCCTCGATTACTTGGTACTACTCCATCTAATGGCTAGGGTTGTGTTTAAATCACCATTTGCGTGGCTAAGATCAAACTCTACAGGTATAATTTATTTTAAGTTTTAAAACCTTATGTACTGTTTCAAAGTTTTTATTGTCTTCGTTATTTGAAAATCATGTATTTAACTGGATAATTGTTAATAACTTGATAGTTGTACATTCAACTTTAAAATTGCCAGTAACTTGAAATTTGCTATAGAAATAAACAAATGAAAATTTGTTGTGAATTGAAAATTATCTATTAAACTTGAAAATTGTTACAAATTATTATACATTATTATGTATATTTATAAGAACAACATTTGATTTTTTTAGTGTATGTTTAAGGTATTATGATATACACATACCGTATAGAACATACAAAATTTAATTAGATCAATGGTAGGCATAATTTGAGAATTGACAAAATCTACAACCCTTCTGTTGTCATTGAATTTTCAAACAATTACATAACTATCACAATGTTTATTTTTGTTGTTGTCATTGAATTTTGAAACAAATACATAACATCACAATGTTCACTTTTATTGTTGTCAATGTATTTTCCAACTACTACACAACTATCACAATGTTCATTTCAAAGAAAGAGACATTAAGAGTTATTTCAATCAACAAATGTTAAGACTTGGATCTCACACGAGGCTATGGAAATAAATTTTTTTAATTCATTATTATGGTACTATAACTAAAAGAAATATCTTATCCCTACATTAAAGCATAGAAAAAGTTGATACATGGAATGAAAATACATTGAAAACATGGAAAATGTTTGTAAGTCAAAAATTGAAAATAAATAAATATGTATTTAACTTGATAATTGCACATTTAGCTTGAGAATTGTTAGTAAAGTTTGAAAATCAATTATGTATTTAACTTGATAATTGTTAATAGCTTGATAGTTGTACATTTAACTTAAAAATTAATAGTAACTTGACTTTTTTTGTAGAAATTAACAAATTAAAAATTGCTAGTGACTTAAATTATCTATTTAACTTGAAATTGTTACAAATGATTACACATTGTTAAGAATATTTATAAGAACAAGATTTGATTTTTTGAGTGCATGTTTAAGATATTATGATATACACATACAACATAGCACATACCAATTCTATTTAGATCAATGGTATGCACAATTTGAGATTTGACAAAATCTACAACCCATTGTTGTCATTGAATTTTCAAACTATTGCATAACTATCACAATGTTCAATTTTTTGTTCTCATTGTATTTTAAAACTACTATACAATTATCACAATTTTGATTTTATTTGATCATGTCATTGAATTTTCCTACTAGTACATAATTATTACAATGCTCATTTTATTTGTTGTCATTGAATTCTACAAGTGCTACATAACTATCAAAATGTTTATTTAATTTATTTTCAAATTGAATTTTCCAACTAACACATAACTATCACAATGTCCATTCCCTTGATACGGGTGGTAGAAATGTGCTGACACATGGGAAGCATGCCAATTGCTAACCCACACGCCCACATGTGGATTGAGGTCAGGTGGATCAAATAGGTCTACGTTCATGTTAATGAAAATATTAACGACGATTACGACGATGACTCCTCACGTGATGGATAAGATGACTCACAGGACTATTGTAATAAACCAAGAATTAATAATTTATTATTAATTTATTCTTAGATATTTTATTTTATTATTTATATTTTTGTCAAAAATAAAAAAATAAAACAAATGTAATGAATTATTATTTTATTAATAAAAGATACTAAAGGGGACATAAATGAAATAGTTGTTGAGGAGTGTTTGTTGACCTACGAGAGGAAAATATAAGTGGTTGTAGCTGCTAAGTGAGAAATCAAGGTACAGTAGGCGTTTTCCCCAAAATTAGGTCACAAATCTTTGTTGAGTGTTAAGGAGAAGGAGGCTCATAAATGACCAAATCATAGGAAAAATACTATATAATAGTATTTCCATTAGCAAGGAGGATGCAAGCATTGGACAATGATTGAATATGAGAATGCAAGAGACGACGCATTAAGTCACAGATTTTTCTCTTATGATTCAATGAACAGGCTCGGGGGTTCTGGAGGGGCTTCTGGAGGAAGTAAACTGGTTTCTCTAGGAGTTGTTTGGGAGGAACGACTATTACATTTCTATTTTCCTCGAAGTGGTGCTAGGTTCCTTATCTAATTTCCTAAGTGATTATCTAACTAGTTATAATAGAATACCTATCGTAACTTAGAATTGCAGTTATTTCTATTTAAGCAGACATGTATTATGCATATGTATAGGATGATGAGCTAATATGTTTTCCAAACTCGATTTTATTTTATGTTATTATATTTATACCTCTAAATACCATATTTAGTTGGGCACCCGTAAGAAGCTTCTACCCAAATATGATGCAATGGGAGCGTGTAAGAGAAAAAAAACAAGAACGTGCATGCACCCTTGGAGGTGCGCACGCGCTCCTGATTCTGCAGTGGCGAACCTCCACACCATATTACCAATGTGGACAATAGGAGTGCCCACATGCTCCTAATGACACGCGCATGCCGGATTGCCAATGTGGACAATAGGAGCGTGCGCACGCTCCTAATGACACGTGCGCACATCGAATTTCCAATGTGGAAAATAAGAGTGCACACAAGCGTGTGTTTTGTGTGATTGCATACAGGGACGTGCACGCGTCCCTGTGTTTAAAAAAAATAGTGAAGAATTTTGTTTTGTTCATCATCATCATTCCATTGAAAATGCTTGAAAATAAAATCAAAGCAAAGTTTCAACTAAAACTATCATCACCATCATCATCATCATTAGTTTTCCTCATCATCACCATCATCATCATCATCCTCATCCTCATCCTCATCATCATCATCATCATCACCATCTTCATCGTCATCATCAGCATCATCATAGTCATCATCTGCATCATCATCATCACCATCATTTTTCATCATCATCGTCATCGTCATCATCATCATCATCATCATCATCCTCATCATCATCATCATCCTCATCATCATCATCATCCTCATCCTCATCCTCATCATCATCATAGTCGTCATCCTCCTCATCTTCGTCATCATCATAATCCTCATCCCCATCACCATCATCATAGTCATCATCCTCATCATCATCATTGTCATCATCATCATCATCATTATCATCACCATCATAGTCATCATCATCCGCATCATAATCATCGTCATCATAGTCATACTATGTTTCATCATCATCATCATCGCCATCGTCATCGTCATCATCATCATCATCATAATCATAGCCAACATCATCGTCATCATCATTGTTCATCATCATCTTCATGGTCATCATCATCATCATCATCATCGTCGTCATCATCATTGTTCATCATCATCTTCATGGTCATCATCATCATCATCATCATCGTCGTCATCATCATTGTCATCATCAACATTATCATCCTCATCATCGTAATCATCAGCATCATCATCATAATCATCGTCATCGTCATCATAGTCATAGTCATTGTGATCATCATCGTCATCACCATCATTATTCATCATCAGCGTCATCGCCATCATCATCATCATCATCATCATTATCATCATCATAGTCATCATCCTCATCATCATCATTCCACTGCAAATGCTTGAAAATAAAATCAAAAAAAAGTTTCAACTAAACCTATCATCATCATCATTTTCCTCATCATTGTTGTCATCATCATCATCCTCATCCTCCTCCTCCTCCTCATCATCATCATTACCATCATTGTTCATCATCATTGTCATAGTCATCGTCATCATCATGCTCATCATCATCATCATCATAGTCATCATCCTCATCCTCATCATTGTCATCATCCTTATCATCATCATCACCATCATCATCATCATCATTGTTCCTCATCATCGTCGTCGTCATCATCATCCTCATCATCATCATCATCATCACCATCGTTTTTCATTATCATAGTCATCATCATCCTCATCCTCATCATCATCATCATTGTTGTCATCAACATCATCATCCTCATCATCGTAATCATCATAATCATCGTCAGCATAGTCATAGTCATCATCATCATCATCATCATCATCATTGTTCCTCATCATCATCGTCATCCTCATCATCCTCATCATCATCATCATCATCATCATCACCATCATTGTTCGTCATTACAGTCATCATCATCACCGTCGCCATCAACATCATCATCATCGTAATCATCATAATCATCGTCATCATAGTCATAGTCATCGTGATCATCATCATCATCATCATCCTCATCTTGATCATCATCATCAACATCATTGTTCATCATCATCATCAT
>LPNX010859527.1:50873-62657 GCA_001517045.1 Pseudotsuga menziesii | reverse complement strand
ACGAACAAAAAAAGTAGTTCTCTTTTATGACAAATATGTCAATTCAACCATTATGGTTGACTCATTTTATTGAAATTCTATTGGTTCTTGAATTCCAACTCACAAAACTTATTATTGGCGCGTTTTCTTATAAGGCCCATTTTAAACCCCAAATTTCCTCTGATGTAAACCTAGATCATCATCATCATCATCATCATTATTCCTCATCATCGTCTTCCTCATCATCGTCATCATCATCATTGTCATCATCATCATCATCATCATCCTCATCCTCATCCTCATCCTCATCATCATTGTCATCATCCTCATCCTCATCATCACCATCATTGTTGATCATCATCGTCATCATCATCATCATCATCATCATTATCATCATCGTCGTCGTCATCATCATCATAGTCATCATCCTTATCATCATCATCATCATCATCATCATCATCATCACCACCATAGTCATCATCATCCTAATCATCATAGTCATACTATTCGTGATCATCATCGTCGTCGTCATTGTCATCGTCATCGTCATCATCATCATTGTTCATCATCATCGTCATGGTCATCATCATCATGGTCATCATCAAAATCATCATCTTCATCATCGTAATCATCATCATCATCATCATAATCATCGTCATCATAGTCATAGTCATCATGATGATGATGATGATCATCATCGCCATCATCATCATCATCATCATCCTCATCATCATAGTCATCATCCTCATCATCCCCATCATCATCATTGTTGTCATCCTCCTCCTTCTCATCATCATTCCATTGCAAATGCTTGAAAATAAAATCAAAACAAAGTTTTAACTTAACAGATGCGTGCACGTGTGCTCAAAACAAAGTTTTAACATAACAGATGCATGCACGCATGTTCAAAACAAAGTTTTAATTTAATAGATGCACGCATGCGTGTTTAACGTGTACACACATAGAAGCTCGAGTGCACTTCTAGTGCGTGCGCGTGATTTAAATTTAGAATTTTGGTGGGCACCTTTTTTCCAACCTACGTGGTGGATGACTTGGATGGTTTGGTTTTAGGTTTGGGTTGCCAAACCAAGTGGTTTGGACTACCTTATGACATAAAACATGTTTTGTACCACTTGTCCTATTTCATGCATGATTTTGCACATGCCACACTTGTCCACTGCTAATGAAAATTCACACACTTGTGTAACTTTGTCTGTAGATTCCGAATATGTAATTTTTATTTAAATCTATTATTTTTTTCTATTTTCTATTTAATTTTGAATAAACTAACGTCAATCTTACACAAAAGGTAGGCTATTTGCTTCAGCTATAACTTTTGATTGGCTCGCCTATTTAGAAAATGGAAAAGAACCCGCATAAGAAGACACAAAGACCTACATCTTAAAAAAAAAATATCGTTCATTGACTATGTTAAGACCAAGATGTCGTNCCTGTTATCTACAACTCTATATAATTGTTTTCACAAAATTCCACCATTTGCATACCAAACGAGTGGACCAACGCAAACATATTCATTATTTTTTGGGAAAAAAATAACATACCAACCTTAAAAGAACCTCATTTTTGGGGATTTATACTTAGTTTCCATTAATAAAATATATATATGCCAAAAGGTAATTCGATTGTCCACGTTTCATATTCTTACACCATATTCCAAAAAGTTGTGTAGGTACCTCTAATATTGATTTTTGACGTTCAGATTTTTGTTTTTCCAGAAATCCATTGCAACGAACGCATCATAAGTGACCAGCATTAGCTTGTACCAGCCCAATTCTTAATTTATCTCTGATCAAGCATCCATACCTGAATCAAAGATTTCTAGTAATGTATGTTATATAAACAACTAATATATTGAAAATACAAGTTGCTAGAATACCTAGATAAATGCTATAGACTAAATGATGAAACACCTAAATAAATGCTATAGAATATGTTTGATTAGTTTAGAACACAATGTTTAAATAAATTTATTCAAAAGATCATAATCGTACTAAACAAATATTATAACTTTAATTAAAGATTAAAGAAATCCATTTATTTATTATTTTAGAACACAACGTTTAAATAAAGTTATTTAGAGAACACCATAATAGTATTAAAAAATATAATAACTTAAGAAATCCATTTAATAAACTCACGGAGATTTAGTAAGAGCTAACTAAACCAAATAACAACAACTAAAATAATTCTTTGTAATAAGACGAAGGAATACTACTAACAAGGATGCTACATCTTAAATAAAATCAAAAAAATTATGTCAAGCTCCATTCAATATTCATAATAACAAATAAGAAATTTGATAGTTAGATTTTGTATTTTAACAATGTGATATTAAAAAATTGGAGATATTTTATTAAAAAAATTATTATTATTATTAAGATTCACAGCAAGGTTGAAAATGTATCCAAAGCCATTCTTTGCATGATGATCTCACGGTTCTTTTCCCCAATTACACAAAGGTGGTACTTATTCAAGCTTCATTGAAGCATTTTATGCAAACATTAACTAACGGGTATGTTCAAGATCTTGGTGTTATTAGTAAACCATACCTCCTAATGAAAGTAAAGTGAAAATAATGTATACCTCCTTGAATAACATATAATTGTTTTCTGTTTTGAATTCCCTAGTGAACTGTAAGTACTCTTTGCTTTTTTTTCAATAATATATATCTATATATATATTTTTAATTTATTTATAAATAATAAATATACATATTTTTGAGTTTATTTATTTAAAAATATAATAAGTATAAAATATTTTTATATTTTATGATTTTATATATCATTCAAAGATAATATTTAGAAACATTAAAAATTATATCTTTCACCTTTTTGAATAAATCAGGATGGGTAGAAAAAAGTTTATTTTGAGCGCATTCATATTTTATTACTTTATTAGACCACTTTTATATATATTAAAATTAATGAATGAAGAGTAAACTATATTTAAATTTTAAATTCATTTTTAATTAATTATTATTTTATATATTTATTATAATTTTAAATTCATTTATATTGTAGTAATATTATTAATTTTATTAATTAATGGAGCAACTAAATTTTGTAACATCCTTGAATTTCGTAAAAATAAATAAATTATTTATTGTATGTAACATTGGATATTCCTAGTAAAGTATTTAGGGAGATACATTATTATTCATACTTTTTTGTCATGCACTACTCACATCATGTAACTAAGTTATTGTTAACTAGCTTGTTTTAACTTGGTGATCTATCGACATGACCTTACTTTGAAACATAAGAAATATGTCTCTGTTCATCTTGTTGTCTTGAGGAAGTTAGTCGTTGCCTTCTACTTGATTCTACTCTCTCAGCTGCACAAGGGATAATTCATGGTCTTACTTAGTCATTATGAATAATGCATGATTTTCTATTTTATTCAGGTGCAAGTTGTGTGGTACCTCGGCACTACAGTTCCAAGACGAACTCTATGCTTAGATGCCATAAGGAGCAAGACAAAGAAAATCTAAGGTTTCGACAAGACTCTATTCCTAATCTTCATTTTCGAAGTTCAAAATCCATAATATATATTTTACTATTTTACTATTGCAAAGTTTCCATTCTCAATATATATACTATTAATTGCCAATCTTAACCATGCAGGTTGTGTTCATAAAATAACATTTATATACTATAAGTTTTTGGGTGGTGGAAGGTTATATCTGAGATCTACAACCTTACGATGTGAGCTAAACAATATGGTTTGTAAAGCCTCGGGAATGACCCCTGCCACGTACTCAACCTTTAAGATGGATATGCCAGTTGACTTGGGAAACTTTATGGTGATTGAAAATGATCAAGGACATGATATTAATTTGTTTGTCCTTAGACCATGTGATGGTCTTGAGAACTCTAGCTAGAGGTCACTCCTCATTAAGAAAAACCCTAATGGAGTCTATCATTTTGAATATTTTTTGTTTAACGATGGAGGTTTCTCTGCAATTGATTTTATCTTTTGGCTGCTTGGACTTATTCTTTCCCTGGATGGAAGACGAGATAGAAGAGTTCTTAAACCGAATCATCGAATTCCTTCATCTCTCTCTGGACTTGTTACAATTATTGAAGGAGTCTGCAATCCTGGTTTTGGTGATGACTACATGCCTTTGAAGGATGAGAAGGTAAATAGTATTCAGTATTTTCTATTTTTCCCTTCTTTCAGGTTTTTAAGTTGTTTATGGTTTAAACTCTAAAGTACTCCTTTGTGTGCATGAATAAATGTCGCTACGAGTGTGGGTAGATCAATAGCTGTGATGCTCTCCCTTAACTCATAAGCATGATGATATTACCTTGCGTGGCTCTTGAGGAGAGATCTGGGTATGTTTTGCATTCTAGGTTCTCACGATGTTTGGTTTTATTCCCACTCTGTAGATTCATTTGGTTGTATACTTATTTTAAATTGTAAGTATCAGTGAGGGTTTCGATACTGTGACTCGTTTAGTTTCACAACTAAGTGACTCTGTAAATTCCAGAAAGGAAATAATTGTTAATTGTGGAGTCTCATGACTATGCCACTTTATTTTCAGAAAATATGGGGTTTAATGTTCTTTCATTTCGATTACAGACTCCGATCTAGTCTGACCCTGTGAGGGATTTGAGTTTTAAATTAATTACAGTGCTTAAAAGAAAAAAAACAATGGTCATTAGCCTTTATTCTGTCTAAATTTTTTTGGGCATAGAAAGCCACTCTAAAACATAGTTTTGTTATTTTGATGGTTAAACCAACTGGTAGCATTGGGGTTTCGTTCCTAAAAATGCTCGTCGTGTGATAGTAATAACTTGCTTTAGCATAAAAGAATTTAGATTCAATCTCTACTATTAATGAAAATCTTGTAAAATGATGTTAGTAAAGTATGAACCCATGAGGGATTTACGTCTTTCTTATATTTTGTTTTGTTTTTTAAAAACTCAAACTGTAATATTGAGTTTAGATTGTAATATCTTACTTGGCAGTATTCTTTGGGCTCTCAGCCATTGTCACATTACTTTACTGTTTGTTGAAAAAAATAATGGTTAAATTATGGGATAAACCTGTGAGGTCTTCTGTGTATATTCTTTGATTTAATTAAATAAAATGGATGCCTTGCTTTCAACATGACTTACCCTTCGTTTATTTCATCCTCCAAATGTTTATCAATCGTAATGCGAGATTTCTCACTGAAGCTGTAGTAGCATAATTTTTTTATAAAAGGCATCTAGGGTTATTCTACTTGTTTATAGTTTATTCTGTAGTTAACCTATAAAACAATGGGATTCTACTATGAAATATTTTCCTTCCCAAATAGGTTTTGGAAACAAGGGTCGTAAGGCCTATACTGTTCGTTTTTTACTTACTACTTATTGTTATGATGATCTAAATTAACTTTCCATGTAACCAGAGCTTTAGTTTAAATAGTACTTATGTCCGCTTCTTATATGACTTAACTTGGTTACAGTTTAAATATTGTATCATTATTCTACAGTTATATCGTTCTTGGTTTTATTCTT
The DNA here is from genome assembly GCA_001517045.1 of Pseudotsuga menziesii. NCBI lineage: Eukaryota > Viridiplantae > Streptophyta > Pinopsida > Pinales > Pinaceae > Pseudotsuga > Pseudotsuga menziesii. The sequence goes on along the minus strand of LPNX010859527.1, from coordinate 57,153 downwards.
AAGATGCGTTCATGATTATGATGCTATGAAAAAACCTTACTTGTACTAGAAATCTATACTGTAATAGAAAATATCTACTATGTCTATTTCCTTTATAAATTATAAATGTTTTAGTGAAATCTTGTGAGATCTTTTATTTTGATTACTTAACTATGTTATTATATATTTAAGTAGGTCATGAGACCATAATCAAACTTTCATTACTATTATAAAGAATCATACTTTGTTTAGTTAACCATACTATTTCGAAACTAATTAAGCCCTAAGACTTTAACTTCCTTCTACAAGAAAATTACTGCAACAACAATACGAGCCTGACCTAAATCATGTAACCAATGCTACGGTTTGTCGATAATATTGAATTGGTTTTAAATTTAAACATTAATAAATCGATTTAAGATGCTCTTATGTGTAACTAGCTTAATTAAAACTGTTTAATTTAAACCCGAGTTATTCTAAATTAAGTTTAGAGTTTATTTAAGATAAATAAGACTTGATCCTATAAAGATTATTTTAAAGACACTAATATTAAGGGGGAACTTAAATATGAGCATGAGAATTAAATTATAAGTTACAAGTTACATTTAAATCTCTACAAATCTCATTTGAGATTAAAAATTTAAGTAGCGATTAAAACTTTAAATAGCTACAGTGCTGAAAAATAGTTCAAATCTTAACCTACACGATTCACATCACTATTGTTGATATTTCATTAAGTTGTAATAATGAAGATACTCAATGATTCAATCATTCTAGTACTACTACTTAAACATAATTTCATATTTTCATGTATTAGAGTATGTCACTTTGATGAGAAAAAAATACAGGAGGTAATTTATATTCATTTCTCTATCAATTAGTTTATATACAAATACTAAATCCTATAATTAATGAATAATTATCCACTAAATATAACCTCATTTTAAACAAATTATAGTTTTTTTAAATAGAAGTAAAACATTGTCATAATACAGATTAGAGTTGGAACCTAGATGTGTTGTAGAAAAGAGACTAACAACTAAAGGAGAGTGTTCCACCCAACCTTTTCCTGAAGCAACCAAATCACTTGCTTAGGACGCTCGAGCTTATTCACTGAACTCCTCTCTGCCACACATCAGACTTCTGCAACTTAGCACTTAATAGGAGACTTAACTCAACAAATCACTTTAGCTATTGCAACAGTCACAAAGTTCATTCTCTTAGGAATGAGTGGTGAGCCTCCTGTTCAATTTGATGGTTTAAATAAGATTGCCTAGGTCTTTGGGTCAGTTTTGGAATTTAATGAGCCACCAACTCAGTTCCCCCTATTAGGAAACATAACCATTTTTGAGGGCTTATGCTCCTGCAACAACTAGAAAATGAATGCTAGTGATGTCAGTTGTCAACCTGCCTTTTATAGCTGCTCCTTCCTCCTAGTGGGTTAGTGAACATTCATTTAAAAGTCTCCCTTGAATAGCTATTTCATTTCATTAATTATTAAAATAAATAATTCTTCAATTATAGTCATCCTTGACGCACTTGGTCATAAACTTTACAATAAAAATTAACATAATGTTTTTTTTTGTGAAATAAATAATAAAATTTTATTTTTCAGTTTTGGGTATGTTACAACTTATGTGACTTTAAAAGCCTATTTTTGAAGGTTAAATATAAATTCAAAGTATTCATTGAACAGACATAAAATTATTTGAGTATAAAAATTTAAAACTTACTAACATTCCAATTAACCATTTTTTTTTCCATCTTCAAATTGTTAATACAACTTGTGTACAAGATTTTGATTTTCTAATTCTCATCTTAATAAAAGAATGTTCAACCGCTGTTCAATCGATCTACTACTTATTAACTTGACTGGGCAAGCTTCTTGCAAAACCGATGATCAGCAATGACAACTCTCACGCACAAGTAGAGAAACAGTCCGTTCCACGTAGTTCATTAATTTCGAGTTTCTTTGTCAAAATTTCACAGATCTTATTAAGGAAAATATGACGGTCTATTGTTATTATGTATTTTCGAACCCACTCCGTTCCTCCTTTAATCGTACTCTATCCTTTATGAAACTGGCTATCAATATATCGGAAAAATTCTTCATTGACTGGTTATCAATATATGGGAAAAATTCTTCATTGATGTGGTTTTACATAATGTTTCATTAGTTGTACCTATGCGACATCTCGAGAAACTTCATATTTTTTTTTAAAGAAAAAATTGCATACAATTGTAAATAGATTCATCAATTGGTTCCTTTGAATTCAAAAAAACAGATACAATAATTATGCTGAAAAATTGCCTAAAAGTTGCTTAAACTTACATTACTATAGAGATTGATTTTAAGTAATTCTCCAATTTTTATTGGTTGTAAAGTTATCTATATGGTGGACTACCATCTACATCATTCAAAATTCATAATTAACAATTTCAAAAATATAAAAAATAACTTAGTTAAAACATGTTTTTATGTGTTTATCGTAATTAAAAATACAATCATCATAATACGACTATTAACTTAATTCCAATGATGATACAACTTTATCTTAACTTCAACTTCATTAGCTACTTTTACTTGAACTTGAACTTCAATAGTTGAGATCAAATTAACTATTAGATACAACTATTAACTTAACTCCAATGATTCTACAACAATTAGCTTAACTTCAACTCTAATAGAAGTTATATTGGATTAATATTCTATTAATATAAGAAAACTATTAAATTAACTATAATCATGATAAGAAAAAATACGTTTTAGTTAATGTGCTCTAGGGTGATAAGCTCAATGCAATCTATAAACATGAATAAGAAGGGGGAGATGGTTTTCAATTTTTTTTGTTTTTATTATATTTTATCAGCAGTGAGTGTATTTGTAAAATTGATTACAGATCTCTATATTAATAATGTATTATAGATCTATGTGACAAGTTTACTCTCTAGATTTACACATTCTTTAGAAAAAACCATTATCAATGTGTCAAATATTGTTAGTGATCGTTGGAAAAATAAAAGTTCAACTTCAACCTAGTAATTAAAACTTCAATCATGAAGATACAGCGATTACAATTATTAGATTATTATATACAATTATTAACTTGAATAAATGCAATTACAATTAAAGTTAAGCTAATAATATATGGTAGGTAAGAAAAAAGTATTAGATAAACTCCATTGATTCCATCTTTTAGCATGCCAAGTTGACCTTTATTGGATTGCACCAATAATCTTTCTATTTGGCAGGATATAATGTGCTTCTAAAATGATAAAGTCAATACAATTTATAAATTTATAAATTGGAATAAAAATTGATGAAGGTTCTTAAAAAAATTGTATAGATCAAAATTCAATCAACGAGTGAGTCCACAACTTCGATTTAACTATGTATTAATAATTTAATATGGTTGTTGCTTACAACATTTATCATTTTGCCCAGTGATGCATACTGTTTACCCGCAGTCACAACAATATTGTGAAGAATGACACAACATTTTGCTCCCTGATAAATACTGTTTACCAGCACTGACCACTAACCACGTCATGACGTTGTCCCTTTTTATTGCCAGCAAGCCTTAACGCACGTGAGGTTCGTGTCAATGGAGGTCGGTCACGGAAGTTGGCAACTCTAGCGGTGCATTTATATACGAGTTGTCTAAAGAGGGGACTTTTTGACCACGGTTTTAAGTTGGTTTTTACCAATTTTTTTTCATGAAACTGCACTGAATTTTTAAAACGTTTAAAAACAGTATTGGATTTTACAAGGTGTCGAGGGTTTTTTATCACTTGATTTCATTTCCAGCTTTAAATAGCCTAACAAACAACATAAATTACAGATTTTGTAAATTAAATTCACCATATTCCGGCATAAAATCAGCCTAAAAAGTCAAAAAGTAGACAGCTCCGGTGGTATTATACGTTTGACATGATCAACTTTCTTTGACTCGTTAACGGGACTTGTCCTCATTATGAATGAGGAAGCTATACATCTATCATTATCCCCAAAAGATGTTTTAAGTAAAATATGATTTAAAAGTGCATGAAAAGCTCGACGACCAGAACTGTGAATTACTTGTGCGTCCATGCACAGCAACTGTGTCTTATCAGAAGCGTCAGCAATGGAAGAATTTGTAAAGCTAGGTATTGTAAGATGTTTCAACATTTTCCTACTAGGCTTATTATCTGCAACAAACTTAGCTTACGCGCAGATTAATAAGCCAGCCAAGCCACTGGTGTCCGCCATGTACGTATTTGGAGATTCTACTGTACATCCTGGTAACAACAATGTTCTTCCAACGATAGGGAAGGGCGACTTTCCTCCATATGGAAGAGATTTCGTGGATCACAAACCCACTGGTCGCTTTACCAACGGAAAATTAGGAACAGATTTTCTATGTATGATTCGAAGGACATCTTAATTGTTTGTAGAATCTAAGAATATATGATAGCATCTTTGTAATGTTGGGTTAACAAGAACGGGATAGTAGTCTTGTGTTATACCTCCAAATTCTGCTACAATTTATGAAATCATTTCTTTAGGAACAAAGGATTAGAATTTCGGAATGTAGCTACAGTTTGATATATTATATATGCAAATAATGCCTAGCTAGGTTTAACAATTTCAAGCTTGTGCAGCGGGTCTAGTAGGACTTCCTGATATACTTCCTGCATATTTGGATCCTGAATTCCAAGGACGACAAATTCTTACAGGCGCCAGCTTCGCTTCGGCTGGCTCTGGATACGATGAGGTGACCACATTCTCGTTTGTGAGTATATCTTCTTCTGAACAGTGCATTAATTAGCTAGTTAGTTGAATTAGTCACATTATTTCTATAGTATTTATTGACCCATGGTATTTACCTGTAATGTTATAAATACTACTGCCCAATATTGAGAACATAATTCATTTTGCACAATCTTTATACCCATTCTGTATTCTGTCATTTTCTGCTTCCCTTTTAATCTTCTATAATCTTTAACAATATCTTCTTCTTTTTATCCTATTTTCTAATCAAATTCATGGCAACACAATCATTTCATATTTTTCAATTTATTTTCTATACCATCTTTTTCACTATTTCATTGTGCAGGGTGTTCTACCTTTGAGGAAACAATTGGAGAATTTCAAACATTATAGAGGGCGTCTTGCAAATATGACTGGCAAAGAAAATGCAAGCAAGATCATATCGAGAGGGTTATTTGGGATAAGTATGGGAACTAATGATTTTGTCATTAATTATTATAGCAGTTATCTCTTGATCAGGAAAATATACATAGTTACGCAGTTTCAGGATCTCCTCATACGGTCTCTCTTAGAATTTATACAGGTGATAATTCGTTTTCACCAAAAATGGCAATTTCATTGGGATTTAATTGATCTATATGCTGATTGGAAAATCTTTTGTGACAGCATATTTACAAAGAGGGTGCCACCAAACTTTTCATTGTTGGCCTTCCTCCATTTGGCTGTCTGCCTTCACAAATTACTATGCACAACTTGATAGGGAACACATGTGTTGAGGAGTACAATAACGTTGCGATTTCTTTTAATAAGAAGATTGTATCCTTACTACACACGCTGAAGCCCACACTTCCTGGTCTTAAAATCGTTTATGTTGACATATACGATAAACTGCTTGACATCATACAACATCCCAAAATTTACGGTGATTTTATGTTTCTATTCTTCCTTTCACCTTCAAATTTCTATAAATGTAATGCATCATGTAAGTTGGAAGGTGGATACGTAGATTCTGCTGGACCGCTGGTGTTTTGATATCATATAATAGTTTTTAAACAGGGCGTGATTAAGTCAAATTCTTTTGTTTTCATCAAATGTGTTGCGTGCGGCTGCAGGGTTTGAAGAAGTGAGGAGAGGTTGCTGCGGAACCGGTCTGAGCGAGTACGGTTACACCTGCAACGCTCTGACCCGAACCTGCCCCGACGCGTCGAAATTCATGTTCTGGGATTCTTTCCATCCAACGGATCATGCTTACACCATTCTCGCCCAGAGCATATTTTCACAGATTCTTTCGCTTTTTTAAGTAGCACGCAATTTATTAGTCGAAAGAATCTGAAGGGACTGTGCATATCCTCTCGTCGTCACCAGATGTGTTAAACGTAAGAGGACAAATTAAATAACCGTAATCCCTATCTAGGAGGATGTTAATTTGAAATTAGTTGATCCATTTAATAGAGTGGTGAGGACAAATTAAATAACCGTAATCCCTATCTAGGAGGATGTTAATTTGAAATTAATTTAATAGAGTGGTGCTAATTTGAAATTAGTTGAACT
>LPNX010859527.1:32435-50592 GCA_001517045.1 Pseudotsuga menziesii | reverse complement strand
ATAAAAAGAAAAAGAATATTAAAATAACTCATACTTGATAAATGGATAACAAGAAGAACATAGCTCATAAAAAGAAAAGGAATATAAAGCATTGTGCACCATAAAATCCATTAATGTGGTACATTTTATTTTTGAATTGAATTTGTTATGTAGGGAAACATTTTCTTTTAACACTTCAATTTTCATATTTGCATGATGATATCTTGAAGTATTAAGACAATGTAAAGAAATCATGTCCATTTGTTCATTTAGAAACCACTTGATCTAACCATATAGTGTCTATTTAAAATATTGGAGTATTTAATGCATGTTTCCTCTTCTATTTTGAAGCACATAATCCATTGTTTTCCATTTAGGAATCCATGTTCCTAATGGATTTTAATCACTATGCATTTCTATACCATCACTCACTCTTTATTCCACATCTAATCCCCATTGGTTTTGCTTTTATATATTTCTCCCTGGAGCATTCTCTCCTGAACTTTAGAAAACTTAGTTGTAGGGAATCCTCCCTTGCCTTGGAGAACAACTAGCACTAAATAGAAGAATAAAGTGGTGAAGTGATAGTGGCCAACATACTTCAATTAAAATTTATCACTTATTATACTAATGTAATGTCCCAAAAGTTTGAAAATAAAAAAAAATATTATGCTAGTCAAAACTACCTATGCTCGACATTAATTGAACTTTGCGGAATGTGTCATACTCTGATTGTACTCTTGTATTGTCGTAAGTTGTTCTTACGTCCTACTTCCATATTTCTTGATGCAGTTATTACTATGTTACTTACAGTGTTGTGATGTTGATTACTGTTTGTACTATTGTTAAGCATTGATGTGTAATTTAGTCATTTGATTACGTATTTCACTATTTATAACATGGGCTTACAGTTGTGTACATGATTCTAACTTGAATTTTTTAATGGATAAAGGGGTGGAGTGACGGGACTAGTTTCCTTTGTAACCACCTCAGAGGTAACGGTTTCTTTCGAACTAATGCATTCTTGTTCCATTTGCGTGCACATGCACTTGGCGATGGAAAACTTGTTTATAAATCCTAACGTAAAGTGCTGATCATTTTGGTCACTAATGCTTGCATTTGCAGCTCTACCCTAGTGACATTACACTGATTATTTTTATTATCATTATGGACTTTATGATAGTGATGGGGTCACTACTACACGTATTGGGTGAGGACCCTGAAGCACATGATTGATGAGATGTTTTGTGTTGAGAGAGGAGCTCTGGAGCACCTGAGTGATTGATGATTTGTGTTGAGCGAGAAGCTCTGGAGCACATGAGTAGTTACCTTTGTTTTGAGTGAGAATCTCTGAAAAACATGAAAATATAATTGGATGTGTTTTCCTTCCATGTTGATGTTGACCATAAGCTCTGGAGCATCGGATCCTTGGCCATTGTATCCCTAGGTGTATCATACAAGTACATCCTAGCACTAGCGTTGAGCGAGGATCTTTGGAATTGCACTGAATTGTAACTCCCTGTTAAAGCATTGAGTATGGGCTCTCGTAAGCGCTAGGGGTTAGTGAAAAGAATTTAATAACTTTCGAGTGAAAATGACTTGAGAAAAATGTTGATCTCATCATACTTATTTATAAGTGATTAAATGAAATTTTGAATTTCTGTATTCTCATCAAAGTACCGAAGAACTACCACGTTATATGAGGGAAATCCAACATGCAAGGATGTTTAGAGTTGCCTAGCCTAGTAGACCTAAACCACCTACGTGCTTGACCTTAATGAAGAAGTGTCATTAAGTATAGGGATCATGGTATATGATTCTCAAAGACAATGTTAACAAAGTGTTATATTATTATGTACTTTATACATGGTATGTATAAAGAATTAAATATATTAATAATATAAATAAATGAATGAAAGAAGCGAAGCTCCATCAATTATTATTTATTATTAAAGATTAATAAATAGTGTAATATATATGAAAGTCCAACTAGGAACTAGTAGAAAGTTCCTAAGTTAAAATATTAATAATTACCCAAAGTAATTGAAAAGGGTTAAATCAAGAAACCAAGGTTTCTTGATTTAACTCTCCCTTTGATTGAAAAATCTGTCTATAAAGACTCAAGCTGAGGAAAGGCTAGGGGTTCTGATCTATCATGGGAAGGATTCATCTTATGCGTGTTTGCTCTCAAGTAAATTCTTGAAGAAACATTTCCTAGAAGGAGAAAGGAGAATTGATCTAGATCTGATACACCAGATAGAAAACCCTACCTTAGGAGCACTAATCTACTTGCATGTTGGAGTCCAGCTTGGGGGGATCCAGATTAAAACCAGGAATGGTTTTGAGTCATCGTTGGGTGGAATCTGGTAGTTCCCAATTGATTTTGTCATCATAAATAGAGGTAAGATCTGTCTTGAATTGTTTATGCTGGTAGTTTGAAGTGTGTAGGTTCATCCCTTAATAGAGCTTCAATTTCTAGGTATGAATCCCTAGACTGTCTATTCTGATTTCCTGGATTAAATGATAGTTATGTTAGGTAAATGATTAATATGCATTTCCTAACCTAAAGTATATGTTTCTCTGTTTATAATGGCTAGAGTTTGTATTTCAAATATATTAACCCTAAGTTGTGAGGATTTCTAATATGAGATTATCTAGGGCTTAATTATTGGTTTATTTCTATAATTTCAATTCATTTGTTAATATTCATTAAGGGTTCTACACCCTAGTTTAAAATCTGTAGTAGTATTACTCATAAAACTAGGTTATATATAAACTAGATCATTTGAGACCAATTAATATTGTTCACTTAGTTTTATAAACTCTACTCACATATTCCATTTGTTAGTAGAGACATGTTATAGGTTAAATTGGATTAATCTAGAAATAAGTTTTAAATAAATAAATACTCCAACTAAGATAACCTAAGTACTTTTTAAAATGAACTATCATATATATAAAGATAGATGAAATCATCATACATAAATAAATCTGGAAGTTATCTTCACATATAAATCCAAGATAAATAAACCATTCACACCTTTCAAGGTGTGTATCATTAACTATAAACTAAAGAGAAAAATCATTCCATTATTTTACAACATTATAAATAAATGAACGAGAAGTATTGTAACCCTTCTTTTGGTCCAAATAACACATCTATGTTCACATCTAAATTTCACAGTCTTAGTACTAAAAGAAATAGCATTATAACTACATGCATAACTAGTCCAAGGTCCCATCTAATAAATCCCATAATCATCATTTATAAATTAACCAAAACATTTATACATTAAAATATTAAACAAATATACAACTCATCAAACATTCCATATAACGAACTACAAAAATATATCATTTCACAGGAATGAGTGCTTGTATTAAACATTATCAAAATTGTATCATAGTTCCACATAATTATAAATGGGGACAAGTATCGAATCCTATGGGCATACAAGCCCAACCCTCGTCCAAATTAAAATTCAACGCATTACATTAATACTAGAATAGAGTCGAACCCTAATGGTTTTGTTTACATCTAAAACTATGGCCATGCTATACACTAAGGTATGCGGGCTCCATTAATAAACTACATATCAAAACCATAACAAACCATTACGCTACAGTGAGCTCGTAAGACCCTGTTTTCTACCCAATACCATAAGCATGGCCTCGACCAAAACGTATATTACATAGAGCCCATTTAAGAGTCTAAACCAACAGCGAAGAAGGCCATCGTGGGCTTCACCCATGGCATATTATAAATCCACATTATATACTAAACCATGAAACCATACAAAGTAAACAACAATTTAAAACCATGCCCAGCATTCATCTGAGCCATGGCATGGCAAATAAAAATACACAGTATGGTTTTAATAACAAAAATACTCTGTTAATGATTCACCTCATAAGATAATAAATGTAATATAAATAGTAGTAAATTAGAGCCTAGGGTTTATAACTAAAATGTAAACCCTAAAAGAATTTGACACGAAAACAAAGATACATAGGGTTATAAATATAATATAAACACTAACATAACTCTAGATAATGAAATAGGAAGTCAAGAACCTCATACCTGAAAAGGGAAGCTCTTCTAATGGCTGAAACCTGCACACTCAATTACCCATCATTAACAATTCACAGGAAAATCTAACCATTGTATAGATGACTAAATCACTTGGAAACTACCAAGTTCCACCCAACCGTGACCCGGAACCATTTTTGGTTTTAATATGGATCCCCTCGAGCTGGTTCAAACATGCAAGTAGCTTAGAGCTCCTAAGGTAAGGCTTCCCTAACTCGTATATCAGGTATGGATCAGTTCTCATTTTTTCTCTTAGAAAAATGTTCTCCAAGAACACTCTTGAGAATGTAATATCCCGAATTTTGGACCTACCATTTATAGGCATGAGCCTATTGATCATGATGATTATATTGATGTTTTATTTTTAAATTAGGTCAAAGACCCCATTGCATATGCACATGATGATTTGCTTTGTATATTGGGTGTAAGCCAATTGTTGATGATATATATATATGTGTGTGTGTGTGTGTGTGTGTGTGTGTGTTGGTTGTGTTGGGCATGGACCCTAAAGCACATGATTGATGAAATGTTTTGTGTTGGGAATGGACCCTAAAGCACATGATCGATGAGATGTTTTGTGTTGAGCGAGAGGCTCTGGAGCACATGAGTACTTACATTTTTGTTGAGCATAAAGCTCTGGAACACATGAAAATATAATTGGAAATGTTGGTCATAAGCTCTGGAGAATTCCATGTTGATGTTGAGCATAAGATATAAAGCATCGGATCCTTGGCCATTGTATCCCTAGGTGTATCGTACAAGTACATCCTAGCATTTAGTGTTGAGCGAGACCTCTGGAATTGCATTATGTTTGTAACTTCCTACTATAAGTATTGAGCATGGGCTCTCGTAAGCGCTAGGGGTTACTGAAAAGATTAAAATTTCCTCCGAGTGAAAACGACTTGAGAATAATATTGATCTCATCATACTTATTTTTAAGTGATTAAATGAAATTTCAAATTTTTGTATTCTCATCAAGTACTGAAGAAATACCATGTTATACGAGAGAAATCCAACATGCAAGGATGTTTAGAGTTGCCTAGCCTAGTAGACCTAAGCTATCTATATACTTGACCTTCATAAAGAAGTGTCGTTAAGTCTAGGGATCATGATACATGATGCCCGAAGACAAATGTTAACAAGTATTTTAATACTATGTATTTCATACATAGTATGTATAAATAATTAATTATGATTAATTATATAATTGAATAAAGAAAGAAGAAAAGCTCCACCAATTATTATTTATTATTAAAGGATTAATAAATAGTGAAATATCTATGAAAGACTAACTAGGAACTAGTTAAAAGTTCCTAGGTTAAGAATTGAAAATTGTCCGAATAAATTAAAAAGGGTTTGAATCAAGAAATCAAGGATTTCTTGACTTAACTTCCCCTTTGACTGAAAAGTCTCTCTATAAAGACTCAATCCAAGAAAAGCCTTGGGGTTCTAATCTTTATCTAGGAGAATTATTATTCTACCTGTTTTTTGGGCTCTCAAGTGTTTTCTTGGAGAACTTTTCCTGCAAGGAAAAGAGGATTGATTCAGAACTGATTTCCAGTTAGGAAACCCTGCCTTAGGAGCTCTAAGCTACTTGCATGTTGGAGTCCAGCTCGGGGGGATCCGGATTAGAACTAGGAACGGTTGCGGGTCATGGTTGGGAGGAACGTGGTAGTTCCCAAGTGATTTGGTCATCAAAATCAAAGGTCAGATTTGTTTTAAATAGATAATGCTAGTTATTTAAAAAAAGGGCAGGTTCAACCATTAAAGGAGTTTCAGGAAGATAAATTATAGGTATGAGTTCTTAGTATGTCAAAGTTCATTTCTAGGGTAAATGCTGGCTGCTTTATGTAAAATATTTTATACATATTATTAACCCTCGAATTGATTGGTTTTGTCCATATCTACTAGGGTTACATTTCTTAAAATCTAACACTAAACTCTCTATGCTATCTTCTAGATTATATAATGAATATGTTAGATGAATGTTTCCAATGAATTTACTAACCCTATGTAATTGATGTTCTGCCTAGATTCTTCTAGGGTTTGTATTCTCTTCAATACTCTCTAGGATGGTAAATATTATCATAGGCTGTATATAGCTAGGTTTCTATCTCTAAAGTTTGTTTCTGTGTTCATTCAATATTCAAAAATTTATTACTGTAAAACTAGGTAAATCCAGACCTGTTGCTTTGTTGCTCACCTATTATTTATAACTCTAGTGACATATTACATTTGTCAGTAGAGACATGTTTCAGATTATATTATATTTAATCATAAGAGTAAGATTAAGGGGATTAAATATACTAAATAGATACCTTAGGGTATTACTTACAACTATAATTATTTTATAAGATAATTATATATACATATAAATAAGACCATCATTATAAACCTTTATGAAAACTATCTATACATTTAATTCCAAAATGAAATAACTCATCTAAGACCTTTCAAGGTCTGTATCCATTACAAATTTACATTAAAAATTCTAATGTCCCTCTTATATGCCCTAGTATTTTGTTTATCATTATTGTAATTGTTCTCTGGTGAGGAGCTCAAGGCCAAGGCCCCACCAGTAAAACCTAGGAAGATTAGGTGATTAAATCAGAGACATAAATCATTGACACAAAGTAAAGCTAGATTCCCTAAGGGGAGGAACCTATAGAAGTCCTTTAGGAACTTCAATTGGTTCGATAACTAACCAATAAAATATGAGAAATGGAATAATCAACACCTACACAAGTAAGTTCATATCTATGGCTCTACGACTTAAAAAAAGAATATAAGAGGCACCTTAGTAAGCGAAAGGTCATAGCACACTGCACTAGTGAAAGTATGATACTCCCCCGAAAGTTAGAGTACATCTCTAACTTAGAGCGTGTATTAAGGGAAGCTCTTATGGTCTATCAAGGCCTAAAGATATCAAGGCTTTAATAAGGGGGTAACTTCAAGCGAAGAGAAGTGGAGATAACTCAACACCCTAAGGCCATTATATTAAAGATATGTATATTGAACTAGTTCTCACTAAACATCCTTACCTAATTAATGTTAGTGGGGAGGGGGAAATGCTCACGAGGAAAAAGGAGTAAGTATTCACGGAACGAGTTGTGATTTTCCTTCCGACTTAGTATTAAAAGTAAAACACCCTCTTATTGAAAGGAATAAAAACTCATTGAATAAATTTGACCTCTAGTCAGTGAGTACTTTAAACATAGGAATTTCAGTTTATTACATTAATGGTTAACTATTCCTAAAACAAGTATTTTAGCGCCAAAATGTCTTGCCACATGGCTTTAGACTAGATTAAAAGGGGGTCGAATTTAATAATCCAGCAGTAGCTAGCCTTGGAGAGAGTAATCTGTGCTTTGAAGGAGGAAACTCCATGCCATCCATCACCAACGAACCCGGAGATTTTAAGTACCTTAGGTTCAGCCGCCCTTTGCGGAGGCGTTATTACTCCCACTACCAGTCTTAAATTTGGATGAGCAAAGATTAAGGGAGCGTTGTGATTTTTTGTAAACTGTTTGAGAAGCATGGATTATGGAGGCATTAAAACTCCATAACTCCCGGTAGCAGATAGTAAAAAACATTACCCAAAATTTCTCGATGACTGTAGGGGGAAGGAGAAACCTCTGCGTGGTTTAAGAATGGGGGAAAAGCATGATCAAGGGGGGTCAGTACAGCCTTACAGATCTCACATGAGGAGGGTATGCACCTGGGAAAGTTGATATGGGATTGGAAAAATCCCTACCTGTGTTCTTTTCGACTGACTTCTTTGCGTAGCCGATCAGAACCTTGAACTTCTGGATGGTTTGTTCACCTGTGCGGTTATTTTTCTTGTTATTCTGCATTCAGATGCACCCCAATATACTCTTCAATGTTTAATGAGTCTTAATTAAGTGGATTTATTTGTGTCACGATATGGTCTACTATGTGGTTGTTTGGGTTAGTAGGTATGCCGAGTATCTGTATATTTAAGTTGTTGTAGACGCTCAAATCCAAGGTGTTCCACTGGAGGGATTTAAAAGTATTGTATTACGCTAATGTGATTTTGCCAACGTTTGCTTAAATAAATTCCTCGGATCGTGCCCCCCCAAAAGAAAACCCGGGTGTGAGGTCGATTTTCTGCCAGCAATGTATAGCCTAGAAAAAGGTGTACTCATCCAACATGATCATTTTTCATGCTGGGTTTCATTTCTTTTATGTAGTCAATAGATTCATTTGTGGGTTTTATCTGGGGCAGATCTCAAAGAGGGGATTTGACAAGATTCCAATTCCCTATACCAAAGTCGATGTTATCCTAGCAAGTATTATTTTGAATCAGGTAGTCTTATCAGCATCTGTCTGTCCTCCTTTTTTTTTGTGATACTGGTTATGCCTGTCCTATTTTGGTAGGGATTATGAGAGCCCCTCAATTACAGAAACCATTCTGGGATTGGAGAATTATATTTGTTTAAGCCTTTGGGTCATCCTCAGTCTTCGATCTGCAGCCATCTATCTACAGCCATATCGGCTGCCCACATTCTATAGGAGACTAGCAAGCTTTGGACCGGTGTTCGAGAGCCATATTCTGCAAAGTAAACAGGACCAACAAGGGGACTATTTATATATATATTATTCAATATTGTAGCATTTCTACATGAAGCTAATGCATTTCTTTTAGTGTCTCTCCATGGATTGACTAGTGATTTACTTCTTTCCCCTATGCGATGTGCTAGGTCCTTCTTCTCCTCATAGCTCATGTTCAGACTAAGGCCTTAATTGGAGCCTTGGTTTTACTAGATCTGAGCTGATTCAGTGGTGATTGAAAGCTATCAACGTCTGATTTGATTGTGGATATACAATCTATGATCTGCGTTTATTGTTTTGGTCTGTGTGTTTATTAATATATCCAAGCCTGCGCATCACACACCCGACATTGGTTATGGATCATAAATATAACCTAGTCGTGGCTTAGTTCCTTTCCTATGATTTTACCTAACTTGCATGTTTTAATAGATCTAGATGTGGGTTGTGTAGGATCTGATAAAATCATATACCTTGGGTGGTGTGTTTAGATGTTGATTTGAAATACGATTAGTGAACTCCCCCTATGGGCACTATTCGTTTGACTGATATGCATGTTTCATTTATTGTCACGTCTGTTTGTTTCCTATGCTTAAGCTATAATGAGTCCAAGGGAATAAGGCCGCAACCTCTCTTTGGTTGTATTTTTTTATTTCAGTGTTGAGTCACTCTCCAAGTCTATGTGTGGATATGATATAATGTATGGCGATTCGTAGTGGGTATGTCCGTCCTTTCAAAAAGGTAGGCCTTGATGTAAGGCGCTTATGTGTTATGAAATACCTCTACGAGAGAGAGGCTGTGTGAATAATTTGCAGCTTGGGTACTTCAGAATTGTAAACCTTTAAGAAATAAAGTAATAAAGGAAGTAGCAAATGATTGGTGGACGTAGCCTCGTGAACGAGGTGAACCACATGAATATGGTTTTCTCATTGGTATTATTATGATTATTCATGTTTATTTATTTTTCCCTTACATGATGATGATGTTACGAATACAACATAAGACTTATTGGTAAAAAGGTTACTAAACACGTTTTTTGCAGACACATACTTCCGAAACACGTGACTTAAAGCATTAAGGTATTAGAGGTATTCTACAAAAATACTCCACATAAATGAAACAACATTATAAATAATCAGAGGCATCATGACCATCCATGTGGTCCCTTACAATTCTCGATCATAATTCATATTTAATAGAATCCAAGGTTCTAACTTTTCCATCTATACATAACCATAAACAAAATTAGATAACTCAACAAACTTTACTATAGCCAAATTAAAATAATATATCTTATATAGTAAATCATATCATAGTAAAACAACATCAAAATCATATCATAAATCCATATATTGCAAATAGTAACATGAATCGAATCTTGTGGGCATGAAAGCTCAGTTTGTTTTATTTATTAAAATACATTCATTGTTACATTAAAACCTTGTTGCCAACAGAGGTCGTGACATCGATTCCCATGGATGTCAGGACCCAAGGAAAATCCATAATAATAGACCATAAGAATTGTATAAACAAAATAAAAACCAAATCCCATAATTATTTCTTACACGGGCCATGTTATAGATCAAATTGTATGTGGGTTGTGGTTATTAAAATACATCCAATACAAAATAAATAACAAATGCAAGCGTTAACGTGGAGGTCCTAAGACCCTAATACATTCACAGCCTCGGCCGAGTTCTAATATAAATACATAGAGTCCAATTACCAGATAATAGAACAATTGCCATCGAGGGTCTTTAAAGCTTGGCCCCTATGAAACCAATGAATGCATAGCACCCACATAAGTTACGACCATGACAAATCAAATTACACAAATGGTTTATTTACCAAGACTACCGTGTTAACAATCAACCATCAAACTATCTAATTCAGATAAGCAAAAGATGAAATAATATCACAGAGCTATCGCAGCCATGATGGCGTAGGCTCAAGCCATTCAAGGGCTTGGCCTCTCAACCGCCCACGCTGTCCACATAATACATCCATTAAAATATGCATAATACACAGACCTCAAATGAAGGCGAATACCTGTGTCTAAATCAAACTATTAAACTATAACTTAGCACATTCTTTTACAAACACAGTAAGCAAAAATGACATGAGTTCTTTATTAAAAACATAGGGTGTAAATATCATTACATAGCAGGGAAAAATTGTAGACTCTCCACTCAATCATTTCCAAAGAAAAAAAAAAATTCTTATGGGCATGCCAATGGGATATTGAACCATTGCAAGCAATGGTGCAACCCATGGCTCAAAGGCCCAAACCATTGTTTAAAATTACAAACCCAAAATTTATACACAGAACCAGAGGAGACGTGATTCTTCACAACCGAAGCCATTTAAACCTTTAAATAAATCCAAGTCTGTAATCATATGCCCAAAGGAGAAATTTAAACCCCACATCGAAACCCACAACATGAAACCCAAACCAAGCAACAAATCTATACGCAGTCTACCCAAGAGGGCTAAGAGATAGCAAGTAGAGACTTTCTCACAGGCTTACCATAGCCATGAATGAAACGCTTGGAGCCAACAAAGTTGAAGCCACGGTACTCCTCATTACCCGTCGGCAATGCAAAACACAAGAAAAAGGAGGGATGATGAGTATGGCCATGTTATCAAAATTTAAACCAAACCAATGTGTAGGCGTATAAACTCAACTAGGCATACCTCATAGTCTGGAGGTCGCCTCCATTGATTTCCCCCTTCACAAAGCCAAAACGCAAAATCCCCAAATGACAACACATTGCACAACCCTCGTGAGCCAAGCCTAAGGGAAGGTTGTCATGTGTCTCCAAGCGCATTGAATGCAGCAGCTGAAAACCATTAAAGCCATATAAAAACCCACTCTCCATAGTTTATGCTTCACTACATTACAACGTATGACCACCTCCTACATGAAAGCTTAAACCCTGCTATCATATGGTTTCGACCATATGTTATGTCACCACCCCAAATCCCATCATAGCGTTAATGTTTTACAAGGTTTGCATTATGGCAAGATCACGATATTACATAGCCCATAGGTGGCATTAATCCAAGGTATAATGCCATAGGGAATACACCTTAGAAGTTAAAACAAAATACACTTTAGGCTCACAACATTGTATTAAAATCCAATACGAAAAGTGTTAAGCATAAATGCTTAGCGAACATGGCATATGCAATATATGCCATGTTAACTTTTTAACATCTTTGACTATAATAACCTGTCAAATAAAAGAACGTAAGAGATGTTAATAAATATAGTAAAAATATACATAGAACATAAAATGTATTAATGACACATAGAATGACGAATTTAAAACATAACGAAGAATAATTAGTGTAGAGTTAATTTAGCTATAATAGTTAAATTGACGATAACGACACTTACCAAGTTATAAAACCAAGTCGATAAGCAGCATAACAACTAGTAGTAGGTCCTCTAGGATCAAGGTAGTCAACACACTTTACAGCAGATTCCGTCGTAAAGTAATGAATTGCGTAAGTAAATAAAAGAGGTGCCTTAGTTAGATTGATCTAAGTAAGCTTGTGTAACCAAGTAATACTTTACCTCTGAGATCGTCATGGGAGAACAAGTCCTGCCACTCCACCACGTGTTCCCATTAACAAAGTTAAGTTAGTTTTTATTAAATAAACAAAGTACACATGTGCAGGAGTAAAACAAAGATCTATACAATTCATTAATTCACCGACAATAATAACTAAGATGTATAAATAGTTTAATAACAAAATTAAGACATAAGAAGTAAACGAACTAATAATCATTGAATGGATAAGATATTAACAAGACAATATGGACAGTTTCTGAAGAGATCGAAAGTATAAGTAGCACATGTAATTCCGCATGAGTAATAATGATCCCCTTCGGGTAGTTTTCACTAGCCTACAATTTTTTTTTTCAAATTTTGGGGACATTATAGAGAATAATTAGGCATAATAATGACTCCAAAATATGGAATAGATTTCGAAGCCTCTCTTTGTCTTGAGACTTTATAGATAGACTTTTCAGTCAAAGAGGCAGTTAAATAAAGAATCATTTGATTTCTTGATTTAACCATTTTTATTTAATTTAGGTACTTTTAATATTTTAACTTAGGAACCTTTAACTAGTTCCTAATTGAACTTTTATAGGTATTATAATATTTAATTTTCTCTTAGTAATAATAATAGTAGAAGGAACTTTTCCTTCTTTCTTACATTATTAATATTGTTACTATGTGTACTTTTTATACATGCTCTCTATAAAATATATAATAATATATTATTTGTTAATATTTGTCTTAGGGTATCACATATTTTTATCCCTAGACTTAAGACACTTTCTTCATTAAGGTCATCAGGTATATGGTTAGGTCTTCTAGGCTAGGCAACTCTAAACATCCTTGCATGTTGAATTCCCGTGTATAACATGGTAGTTCTTCACTACTTGATGAGAATACAAAAATTCAATATTTCATTTAACCACTTATAAATAAGTCAGATGAGATCAATATTTTTTTCGAGTCATTTTCACTCTGGAATCATTAATTATTTTCAGTAACTCTTAGCTCTTACTAGAGCCCATACTCAATGTTATAAACAAGGAGTTACAAACTTAGTGCAATTCCAAAGCTCCTCGCTCAACACTAATGCTAGGATGTACTTGTAGGATACACCTAGGGATACAATGCCCAAGGATATGATGTTCTTGAGCTTATGCTCAACATCAACATAGAAGGCTCCATGGCTTATGCCCAACACTTCCAAATTATCTTTTCATGTGTTCCAGAGCTTGATGCTCAACACAAATATCAGTACTCATGTGCTCCATAGCTTATTTCTCAACACAAAACATCTCATCAATCATGTGCTTCAGGGTCCACACTCAATACACACACACACACACATCATATGGAATTGGCTTACGCCCAGTATATCAAACAAAACATCATGTTCATATGAAGTGTGGTCTTTTACCTAGTATACCAAAATAAAACATCAAAGTAACATCATAATCAATTGGGATCATTCCCATAAATATTAGGTCCAAAATTTGGAATATTACAACGAAATAAAGTTCTAACATAATTTCAGAAATTAATAAACAAAATCATAAAAAATAATTTCATAAAAAAGCACCTTCACACACATAAAATATTTATAAGATACCTTCCTACACCATCAAATATTTATAAGCTACTTCCTACACATTAAAGATACACACATTAAAGATACTTTGTCATGCTTTGTTTTATTGTGGACATTCAAATGGAACAATACACACTGATATTAAACAATTAGATACATTGCCATGCTTTGGTTCGTGGTGGACATTCAAATGGAACAATACACGCAATGAAATTTCTCATTAATATTTGTGTGTAGATTTTTATTTTTATATTGGAAAAACCTAAACTCAAGGTGTACCATAAAATGAGTAAGATCAATCATATCAAAGGGCGAGAAGGGGGCATAAAATGAGTAAGATCAATCATATCAAAGGGCGAGAAGGGGGCAAATAAGAATTATATTCACAATTAATGTAATAATAAGAATTATATTCAATTTGATTAGAATAATAAATGATAAGGTCCCATTTTCATAAAATTCATTATTACAATAGTAAATGATAACGTTCTATTTTAATCAAATTCACGATTAGAATAATAAATGATAAGGTTATATTGTGTTATGTTGTATTACATAGTTTCTCTTTTCAACAAAGTTCTCATTAGTCAAGTCCTTTACATTATCTCTAATCTTGAAACCTTTAAATTGATTTGAATATGTTTTACTTCTACTTTCTTTTTTTTTAAAGACAAATTTTATAAACAAACAGAAGGCACATCCATGAGATCATGTTTATCACTAGCTGTTTTCAACATTTTTATAGAATATTTTGAAACCATAGCTTCTCCCTAAAACAAAAATGATGGTTTCGTTTCATTAATGACACATTTATCATCTATTCCCATGGAATTTCTGCCTTTAACATTTTTCATTCTCATCTAACAATATTCCCCCCCACATTCGATTTACCATGGAAATCCAACAAGCCAACTCTCTCCTATTCTTAGAATTTCTTATCACCCACCAATTAGAGGGTTCCCTTTCTCATCAAGTCTTCCAAAAAAATATGAGTGCTCCAATAGATACTTTCATGTTCACTCCCAACAACACCAAGCTAAAAAATGAGTTATCCTTAAAAAGATAATTACTAGAGCTATATGCATTTAAGGTCGCCAACACTTTAATGAAGAAATATTCCACCTCATCAAGGCCTTCCTTAACAATGGTTACCCCATTAACCAAATTAGTCAATTATCTTTCCATTCCATCCTTCATCCCAAACCCAAACATTTCCAACCTACCCCCTTTCAGGCTTTAATCTCTCTTCCTTTCATTCAAGGCAGTATTCACTGCATATCTAATCTCCTCATTAAGAAAGATACTGAAACTATCTTTAATCCTCACAAAACTCTTAATGATCTAAATGTCAAAGATAAATCCAATTCCCTTCTCTCCCAATGGGTTTATCAAATTTGGTGTTCACATGGTGAATCTTATATTCGATAGAATGGAAGGTCTATTCAAGCCTACCTCAAAAAGCACATTACCAAAGCTAATCACAAGCCTACCTCAAAAAGCACATTACCAAAGATAATCACAATTTTCTATGTACAAATATCTCATTGTAGAGCATTCTTTTATTTCAAAACACATTATGTGCTTTGATCAAAGAAAAATCATTAGTCATAGCTCTCATTACATCTCTAGCTTAATAAGAGAAGTCCTTGAAATAGAAATGAATTCCAAAAGTTTTAAGCATGGGATGGTTACAAACTAACTCAATCATTGAAACCTTTAATCCATCATCTAAACTAATCAATTACTTGATCTTCAATCATCTCTCCCTTCTCCTTCCATCTTATTCGTGTTCCTTTTTTCATTCTAACTTTATTAGGTACTCCAATACTTCATTCAATTATTCTTTAAAAAAAAATTGATCTCTTACTCTAAACTAACCTTATTATTTGATGACTCTTGGTTATGATTTTAATTTCATTATCTCTCTACCTTTTTGTTTAGATCACTTGATCTCATAATTATAATTAATATTAATCTTTCTTACAAATCCTTTACAAGTTATTCAGTTCCAAATGAATTAGTACCCTATTTGTTAGTTTTAAATGTCCACCTCTTTCAAATCATACTATCAACCCTCACATTGCTAGATCTAAACTCATTTTCTATCACGTTGTCTTCTAACCCCATTTTTTATTTATAATTCATTTTTTATCACATTTTCTCTAACCTCATTTTTTATTTATAATTAATATTCCATCTCCAACATAAACCTTTTTGCAACTTGAAGTAATTTTATTTTGATTCCTATGTCACCTCAAAAAAATCTTTTTAAAACTACAACAGAGTGAAAATGTCTGACCAATGTAATATCATTCATAGTAATCTTTTTAACTCCTGAAATTTAAAAGTTAAACAATTTATTTTAGTGTTTTTTTCCAACAAATAGTAAATTGCTAAAATCTTTAAATTGATGTAAAATTCCAAATGTTTTGACTTAATCATTTGGCTCCCTCATACATATGGTTTACAATGAAATGAAGTTAACCATGAAACACCAACCATGGAAATATGAAGTTTTGTGTGATGGCACTGACCAGTAATTGTGAATAACTTGCGTCCACGCAGAGCAACTGTGTCCGATATTGAGAAGCATCCACAACGTAAGGCTTTGTAAAAATAGGTATTGTATGATGTTTGAACATTTTGCAGGGGCTTATTGTGTGACAAAATCGACAAAATTCGCTTACGCGCAGAGCGAGCCCACAAAGCCACTGGTGTCCGCCATGTACATATTTGGAGATTTGACTATAGGTCCTCTGAACAAAAATGGACGTGCAAATTATTTGTAGAATATTTGCAAGATGACCTTTATAACGCCTGAAATTCTGAAATTCTCTTCCCCAAAGGTAGATCACCCTGTGGAAACGAAGGGTGAAAACGATGGTATACAACCGAACAATATAGATATAATATGAAAATGTACTCGCCTGATTAATTTAGGGGGAAAATAGGAAAACAAAAGAGATATACTCACAACCGAGAGTGATGTAATATTATCGTATCCAGAGCAAGCAAAGCAAAGGTCAGATGGGCTATCCCGTGTTCGAGATCAAGACCCGAGCTGAAAAAACATGTACGTTTGAGCCATCCAACCGACTAATAGCTAAGTCATAACTTTGCTGTTGGTCCATTCGATCGCTTGAACATACATGTTTGTTAAGGATGATGGAGATCAAGTCTTTACTTATTTTGATTATTTCAAAACATAATATCAACTAATTTCATTAAAATATGCATATTTTAACCTGCATCAAAATACTCAAAATAGCGATTTAAGCACTATAGATATCAGATTTTACAATTTTAAGATTACCAGATTTCAGTAATGTCTAAAGATGTTATTGGTTAGGTAAAATGTTGAAATTCACTGAGTTAACAAAGCAACCAACCAACCAACCAATTGTATAATGTTGAAATTTTTATTAATTAGCAATAATTATATTAATAACATTGATAAAGTTAAATATTTGATATATTGATAAAGTTAATTGAAGTTGAGTTACCTAATTTTAAATTTAATATAAGAATTTGAGTTATTTGGAATTTTAGATTTTAAATAGTTAATTTAAAATTTAATATAAGAGTTTCTAGTTATTTGAACTTGCTTTCAAATGGAGTTAGATTAAGCCTTATTCATATTAACTCTATTGGAGTCTATCCCAGCTATAACTTTTTGGCGTTAGATAGAATTCCATTGTCACATGGATGACATATTACCATGCTATTAAGTTATTAAGTTAAGTTATGAGTTATTTTTATTTTTTATTTTCCAACTACCAAAAAGTCCAATTATCAAATAAGCTATTTTCATTTTTTTTATAATTGTAAATTATGAATTTCGAACTAGGCCCATAGAATCATAGTACAATTGTCTCATTATCTGATGAAAAAACATAGATGGTAGTCTACCCAAAATTCTAAGATAGACTATAATCATAATTAATATAACTAAAAAATACTATTTAATAAACAAAACAAAAAACTTAATAGGAAATAAAACATAAAACAAAAACTGATGTTAGCTTAATTTAATTGAAGCTTATTTAAACATTAATCAATATGCATTTAAACATAACAATATATAACTACCATGAAATGAATGAAATTTGTACACTTGTTACTCTCCGTTAATGGTGTTGATCTACTCAAGAAAATCCAAAATATAAGATAATATCTAAACTTCTATCAACTAATAAATTAAATTATGATAAGATTTTAAAATTTATGTTTAACAGTTTATTATTGTTAGAATAATCCGTCAGGATACAATTTAGTGCTAGTATCGTGATATCGTGATATAATTTACTTCAATTTACTGCTAACCCTAATACGCTCCCATACATTTGCGTGGAGACTATTGGT